>JAJMRV010000054.1:0-45625 GCA_030578435.1 Scheffersomyces lignicola | reverse complement strand
CATCTTCTAAAATGCCCCGCTAGACATCGACATAAGGCTCGACGGCGAAGACACGCGAAAACACGTCGAAGTCAAGACCCCCCACGGCCGCATGGAGAAACTCCCCGTATTCAAGGACGGCGAGTCGGTCAAGGGCCAGGTGACGGTCCGCACCAAGGAGGGCCGCAAGATCGAGCACCTCGGCGTCAAGGTGCAGCTCTTGGGCGCCATCGAGACCAACGTGGACGGCATTGTCACGTCCGAGTTCTTGTCGCTCGCCACCGAGCTCGCGGCGCCGGCCGTGGTGACTCACCCCGAAACATACCCGTTTGAGTTCAAGAGCGTGGAGAAGCAGTACGAGAGCTACCGCGGCAAGAACGCGCGCTTGCGCTACTACCTCAAGGTGGTGGTGTCGCGCAAGTCGCTGGCCGAGATCACGCGCGAGAAGGAGTTGTGGGTGTACCAGTACATAGCGCCGGCACCGGCGCCGGCGCCGGCCGCGCCCAACCCGGTGCAGACGCCGCCGGCGGCGCCCGCCAAGGACGGCGCCCAGACCGTCAAGATGGACGTTGGCATCGAGGAGTGCTTGCACATTGAGTTTGAGTACCTGAAGTCGCGCTTCTCGCTCAAGGACGTGATCATCGGGCGCATCTACTTCTTGCTCGTGCGGCTCAAGATCAAGCACATGGAGTTGTCGCTCATCCGGCGCGAGACGGTGGGCGCGGCGCCCAACCAGATCACCGACAGCGACACGGTGGTGCGGTTCGAGATCATGGACGGCGCCCCGGTCAAGGGCGAGACCATCCCGATCCGGCTCTTTTTGGGCGGCTACGACCTCACGCCCACCTACCGCGACGTCAACAAGAAGTTCTCCACGCGAACGTACCTCTCGTTGGTGCTCATTGACGAGGACGCCAGACGCTACTTCAAGCAGTCCGAGATCATTCTCTACCGGGACCTGTAGCGGCCCGGTGGCGTAGCCCTGTAGCGCAAGTAGCCGTGCCCGTAGCGCCAGGCGCCGCGCCCGTAGCGCCAGGGGCCCCGCGGCCCGCCCGTAATGTATGCATTGACCTAGCCGTGCCCCACCACTCGATGCGCTATCGCGCAAAAAATTCGCCTACTATGCGCCTTCTCTTGCTCCACACTGGCAGTACCACTACCACCGCCACGCAGCACCGCCGGACCGCCGTTTCCGCCGAGGAACCCGCCCCAAATCCGCCGCTCGATGATATAGGCCTCTCAGACACACCCGTCTTCTGCCAAAAATACCATGACTTCTCCCGGGCCCCCGAGCCGGGCCCCCACCCCACTGCCAAAACCACCAGTGGCGAGTGTTTCCGGCCTGGTGCCGTTTTGGGCCGGGGCTCCCATCCTCCTCGACCTGGCGCCGGTCCCAGGCAGCCGCTCCGACTTGTCCGACTTGTCTGACACTACCGACGCTTCTGCCGTGTCACACGTGCCGGCCGACACCGCTTCCCCCAAACCCGGCCCCGCCAACAAAAGCAGCAACAAAACCGTGTCGCTCTCCACCGCCGGTATCCGGGCCTTGATCTACCAGCTCCAGACGCTCTACTTGAGAACCCCCGTCAAGCTCTTCAGACCGTCGCGGTTCGACTACCTCGCCTACGTGCGCGAGTTGGCCAACAAGCACGACAACATCAACGACAAGCCCTACCGCTTCCGAACCCACTCCTCGTTGGGCATGATGGTCACGGTGGCCCGCAAGGAGGGGTTCCGGTTCATCCCGGACCAGGTGCTCCCGCCGTTGATCGCCAACTCGGCCACCGGCATCATCCTCTACGCCACCTACTTGACCACCTTGGACTACTTCACCAGCCACCACGCCGCCTCGCCGCTGCAGTTCAACTACTACTCGCCCGTCGATACCTGGCGCGCCGGGTTGATCGCCGGCGCCATGCAGTCGCTCGCCGCCGCGCCCGTGGACGCCATATACACCAGGCTGAACGCGGCCGAGATGCTCAGCGGCAAGCACCAGAACCTCTGGATCTACGGCCTCAACAAGCTCAGGGAGGTGGGCCTCGTCGGCGTGTTTGCCGGCTACTCGTTCTCGCTCATCAAGGAGAGCTTGGGGTTTGCCTTCTACTTCTCGACGTTCGAGATCGTCAAGACCCAGGGCTACAACTTGACCCACAGGACCATGTTGGCGTTCCGGCGCTCCAAGGACAAGATCAAGGAGAAGATCCTCTCCTTCACCCAGATGGACGAGGAGAAGGTCGACGAGAAGCTCTTGAACTTGGAGCGCACCAGGCTGACGAAGATCTTGAAGTCGTCGTTCATCTTGTTGGCGGGCGCGTCTGCCGCCTTCTCCCTCCTCGCGGTCCAGTACCCCATAACCAAGATCCAGAAGATCCACCTCGCCCGGCTAGAGGCGCTCGATGTGTACAACTCCGCCGCCCACCAGACCAAGCCGTTCATAAGGCTATACTACAACTCGTACATAGATACCTACCACCAGATCTTGAAGTACAAGCTCAAGTCCAACCAGACGTGGTTCCAGCTCGGCTACAAGGGCTTTGTCAGAAACGCACTCACCACCATCCCCGCCACCTCGGTCGGCTTGCTTGTGTTTGAGATCATGCGGACCAGATTGGCCGACAACTTTGAAGACTACGAGGTGCTTGACCCGTGATGCCCCTGTAAATAGTCCCCGTTATTCATTTTACTTATTTATTGCTGTATATAGAAGTCTACCTCGATTCGTGCACTTGTCTACAATTGTCCGGTTCTCTTCAAGTAAGCGTTCCAGCCAGCTTCTCGGTATCTTTTCCCCTCCACATCGGGGTCTCTTCCCTTACCGAACAACCCTCGGCCCACAATGATGATATCGGTACCGGTGGAAACAACTTCATCCACGGTTCTGTATTGCTGGCCCAAGGCATCGCCCTTGTCGTCTAAACCAACACCAGGGGTCATCACTATCCAGTCAAAACCCTCATCAGCACCACCCATATCTCTCTGAGCAATGAATCCAATGACAAATTCCTTATCGGTCTTGGCGATTTCAATCGTCTTTTGGGTGTATTCACCGTATGCCAAGGAGCCCTTGGAACTCAACTCAGCCAACATCAACAAACCCCTTGGTTCGCTAGTAGTTTCCTGAGCAGCCTCTTTCAAGCCCTTGACAATACCAGCGCCCGTTATACCGTGAGCATTGGTTATGTCCGACCACTGCGCGATCTTGTATACACCACCGGAATACTGCGATTTGACCGTGTTACCAATATCAGCAAACTTACGGTCCTCAAAGATCATGAAGTTGTGCTTCTTGGAAAGTGCCAACAATGGCTTGATGGTACCTTCAAAAGAAAAATCGTCAATGATATCAATGTGAGTCTTAACCAAACAAATGTATGGCCCCAATCTATCCACTAAGGTCAATAATTCCTCGGTGGTTTTCACATCGACAGAGGCACACAAGTTGGTCTTTTTTGCGTCCATCAAGTGGAAAAGACGTTGAGCAACTGGAGATGCATGAACCTTGGCTCTGGATGTATAAGTTTGAATATTAACCATCTTGTTATGTTGGTGCAGTTGTTGTAAGCTACTGTAGATTAGGTTTGTGAAATTTTTCAGCATTTTTTTTAATGATGCTCTTCTCCAGAGTTTCGCGATAATCAATTCATATACTCTTTCAGAGCGGCTATTTCATGACACTAGTCTTCTACAACGCGCAGTTGCTAATTACACCTGTGTATAGATCTAAATACATTAAATGTCTTCATAACTAAGACACAACTTCTTGCTTAGGCTCAGAAACAGGCTCGTCCTTACTTTCATGTTCGTCTGGTTTGGCCTCTTCTTCTTCTTCTTTATCTTCTTTCACTTCGGCGACCGACTCGGGGTCCAACTCTTTTCTTAACTCAGGATACAAAGTATTGATTTTTTCCCAGGAAGCATTCCAGACCTCGGTCTTTGATTCCACCAAAACACCATTCGTTTGCAATACGAGAATCATGTTTTTGAGCAACTCAGATCCCGACTCTTTAAACGACTGCTCTACCTTGTGCTTACCACCGAGATTGTCAAAAGTGACAAATTGGTCTAAGATTCCCAACCAAATACGGTCAATCTCTTCTGCAGTAAATTGGTCACAGTAATTTAAGAATACCTTACTGATTAATGTCAATGTTTCAACTTGCGTCTTGGAAAATCCATGAATATCAGTCTGCAAGACTTCCACCTTGGACAACTCCGATAATAGCGGGAATAACCCATATTCAAAAATACCAAAAGCTGTCAGTTCCTCGGTCAATTCAAAGGATAATACCACTGCCTGTAACGAGCTGAGGGCATAAACTCTGACTTCACGACATGGATTGAAACACTGATGAGCCAACGCTTGAATCAAAGAATAAGAAAGATCCTTGCCCTTAAACTCAGGGCGTAATATGACACCTGACAACTCAGACGTTAAAGCAATAGACTTCTTCGATACCTCAACGATATCTTTGAAATAAGCACTGTCGGCGTCGGAACCTAAAACGGCGCTTTCTTGCTCATACTGCGATCCAATTGCACCCAAAGATGATATTTCATCCAATAATCCAAGGAACAACATGTAATTAGTTGGTGTCAAGTCACGACTCGAGTTTTTAACAATTGCCTCTAAGAACTCAAGTAACTCACCCGCATAGACCTGGAAGGAACCAAAGAACCGCAAGAGTTTCCAATAAGATTCATCATTGAGCAATTGTTTACAGCACCATGAATCGTCATCAACTAACGACAACAAGGGCTGTAATACTTGAGCGCCTTGTTTATTCAAGATCTCTCTGTCGAATTCACTCAATTCCTTGATTGTTTCCAAAATGTTGGATGATTCGTCACTGTACCTGGTCAACAACAACTTGTAAGTGATTAATCTGAGTTTATTCTTCTTGGAAATTTCCTTTGGATTCAACTTGGTGAGAATCTCGTTGATAAGTGACTTGTCATTTAATAACAAACAGAAACAAACGACAACTTCCAAGAGGAAAAGAGTCTCGGTTTCATAATATCTCTTGGTGACTTCATTGTGTTCGGGGAGCGAAGCCAGCAAAAGCACTATAAACTTCTTCAAGTTCTCAGGAGAACCTCGCGATATAATATCAAAGATTCCACTTATTTTAATCGACTTGACACAGTCAATAGTCGATAAAGTGGACTCGATCTCTTGATTGGATGGTTCTGGGGGATCATCCGAATACCCCTTTAAGAATGACGAGAAAGTGGACAAGATACCAGAATTATTTAACGGCTTAGCCCTCTTGATAATATAGCGCGGTTTGACTTTAGCCAACTGAGAGAGCTGGATCTTCTTTTGAAACTCGCTAAACAAGTTGGGGTTTATTAAACAATTCTCAAACAATGTTAAGATGATCTTGACAATTCTATCCCACGATTCAGTAACTCTGCAGTCGGTCTTTTTGATTAACCTGAACAACACCACCGTCGATAATTGGGCCTTAAAGTCGCGGCCAAACCAAACTGCCATTTCACTGACAGTAATAGCTTCATCCTTCTTTTCAATCTTAATCTGAGTGATGGGTATTTCGTCGCGCAAATTATCATCTGGATTTGAAATTCTGTACTGCTTCTTTGTCAAGCCAGTCAAGTCCGCCAACGCCCCAACTAATTTATCGATGGAGTCGTAGAGATTGTAGTATAGGCAGATGTTGGCACACTTGTCAATCGAAGACATTAATCGAGTAATAACATGATCATCAGAGGCTTCCTTAAACACGCTGATAAGCGTCTCGATCAAGGTATCAACCAAAGACTCGAACAACACCTTGTCAAATTGACAAACTTGGGTCCAGTTGAAATTAGCACTGTTGGTAGTTGGCGTGACTTGAGACGATACCAAATTGTGCCACACATCGTCGAACCATTTGTCGGTACCGTGGTGCTCTTCTGGCATAATGATTTCACGATCCTTGATGGAATGGTAGATCTTGGACAAGTACCACTCTGGGAAGTCCTTACCGTTGTAGACGCCTCGCAAATTTCGTCTGTAGTCCTCTAAAAGCATATGTTGTTTCACTTGAGGGTTATGTAAATCGGTGTTTAACAAGATGATCGAGTAGGATAAAACAAACACCGAATCACGGTCGGGCTTGACGGTTTCCTCGCCTTCTTTGGCGGTACCGGTGGTGGAGCTGGCGTATCTTTCAGCAAACAGCTCGACGATTCTTTCAATCTGCTGGGACTCACCCGGCAATCTAAAAGTCTTCAAAATAACTCTCAAAGCTTCGTCGACTCTTAAATCGGTGAAATCAAACAATGCCATAAAGTGCTTGAATAGCTCTGCACTGTCGGGGCGGGCCAAAAACTCCCCAAGCACCTTTTTGTTCAATCTGCCGGCCTTGCTGAAGAAGAAGTTGGCCACTTCTTCCGAGTCCTCGGCCGATTTGATGAAACCCTCGTCTTCCAACGCTTTAAGGCCCTTCTTGGGTTTTTCGTTCAACATCTTGGTGCATCTTATAAACGCGGTCTTTTTGGTTCTATCCTGGATAAGCTCGGGCACGGCCAAGTCGTTGATGTCGGTCGTGAGGGTCTTGATGCGATCGTTGATGCCGCTAATGAACGACAAGATACCCTCAAGACAGATGGGGGGCACGTTGTCGGTGGTGTTTACGGCCGACTCCGGCAACGAGAACTTGCACAAGGACTCCAACACTTTGGTGGCCAAGTCGGAGTTGTCGAAATCGCAGTCGTAGTCAATGAACAAGTGGGTGAAGAACACGGGGGAGCGCGTCCACAAGAGCGACAACGACTCGATCAACATCTCCTTGGAGATCGCGTTTCGGCGCGAGACAGTGGCCGAGTTGATGGAGTCCGAGTTGGTCTTGCCGTCGTCGTCGGGTAAGATGGACTTGAATATGAGGGTCAAGGTCAACTCGAACTGCGGCTTCAACTGTCTGCCTAGCACGATGGCCACGGTGGAGAACAACTGGAGCGCCGCCTGCAACAAGGCCGGCGAGTCGGTGGTGGTGATGATCTGGAGAATGTGCTTGGAGATGGGGTCCGACACCAACGCAAGCAACGAGGGGTGCTTGGGGATCTCCTGGCCCGCCACCTCGATGGCGGTGTTGATCAAGGACAAGGCAAACACCCGCGTGCTCTCCATGTGCTGGTACTGGTTGGAGGGCGATATCATCGAGATGAGTATGCCCAAGAACTCGTTGATGCACAAGATGCCGAACGGGGCTTCGGCCTCGGCCTGGGGCGAACCCGAGGCCGCCAGCGGCGTTTCCTGGCTCGACTTGCCGGAGACGCCACCGGCGTCGCTGCCAGCGTCCTTGTCGTCGTCGGACAACAGGTCCTTGGGCGTGCCGACCGTGGACGGCTTCAAGTCGGTACCGCCAATGAGGTCCTCCGGGAGCTGGGTGTCCTCGAACTTGGTCTGGAGGTCCTCCAAGGTGTCGTTTTCGGGCTCAATGTGGTGCAACTGGCGGAAGATGCGCACGGTGATGGACACCATGGCCATCTCGGCCGCGCGGCGGAGCACCTCGCTGCGTTTCTTGTTGCACGCGAGCGACAAGCACGTCTGCACCACCTCGGAGATCACCTCGTTGGGCAACAAGTCGGAGAACTGGCTCTCGAGCAAGGACTCCAACAACCGCAACACCTTGAGGAGCACGGCGTCGTCCGAGTTCTGGTCGGCGGCCTCGAACCGGCAGTGGGTGAGCGACGAGATGATCTGCACCACGGTGGTGGGCAAGTTCTTGGACCGCGGCGAGATGATCTCGTAGTTCAAGAACTTGGTGATGGAGGTAAGCGCAAGCGAGGTGATGGTGCCGGTGGTGGACGACGACTTGATCACGAGCAAAAACGGCTGCAAGAGCGTCAAGCTGTCAATGTCGTACAAGTCGTCGGCCTCCATCAAGATGGACCGCAACTGCAAAAAGCTCAGCAAAAGCGGGTTGTGGTTCTGGTGGCGGTGGCTGGCGGCGGAGCTGGCGCCGTTGTGGCTGTTGATGGTGGCGGCCGAGAGCCCCAAGTTGCTGGTGAGCAGGTCGTCGTCGGTGTTGGCAAACAAGTCGCCGGCGCCGAGAATGGCGGCCACGCCACTCTGCGACCAGCGCGACATCTTGCGCATGGCCGACGACATGGTCATGCACTCGTTGATCATGAGCGTGATGGGGTCGATGGCCACCACGGCACCGGACGCGGGCGGCGGTGCTGGCGCGGTGCCGAGGGCCGACTGGAGACTGAGCCGCGAAAACGCGAGTGTCGGCGTGGGCGATTTCGACAACGGATGCAACATGCGGCGTGTGGCGGTGTGTGTGCTTGTGCTGGCCCGAGGACGGCGCGGTTTCCGGGGGGTATTGGTGGGTTTGGGGCGGGTTCAGCGGGTGGAGGGCGATCTACCACGGCGGGCGCTGGGGGGTCAGAAAATGGGCAATACGCGGACGTAAACGCAGCAGCAAGGGCGGATCCGGATTGTGGGTGGGGGTGGTGCTGCCAATGGCGCTTGGGCGGATGCGGGACGGCGGCGGGCGGTGTGTTTACGGGGTGTATCGTTCCTGACGCTGGTGTAGATGGTGCGCTGGAAGTTTCGCCCACCAAATTTTTTGGGGTGCGGTGCGGGTGCGCGTCCTGGGGGGACTGCTCTGTGGGAGACGCTGGCGGCACAACCAGCCGTGATACGGGCTCGGGGGACACGGGAGGTGACTGCGCCGGGCCGGTTTAGTATAGAGACGTGTTTACGGGGCGATCCACGGCGGAGTGGTGGGGTTAGGCCTGGACTGGTGTGGCGGTGAAAACGGCACTGCGATCTCGGTGCGCCCAGTACTTTTCAGACTCGTCGGTATATCTGAGAATTGCCGGTACATCTCAGTCCGTCCGATTTCTACACCACTACATGGACCGATTGGGCCAGTCTGGCCGCCTGCGTGCCGGCGTGTGATTACGGGCATACACACTATACTACATGACTATATACACGTGCCCGTCAGATGCGTCTCTGGTAGTAGCTGCGGAACGACGTCCACGCCAAGCGCCACTCCTTCTGCTGCAACTTGGGGCTGAAAAGGTCAAAGTCGCTGCGCTCCAACTTCCGCAAGTACAAGGCGGTGGG
This sequence comes from Scheffersomyces lignicola, assembly GCA_030578435.1. Classification (NCBI taxonomy): domain Eukaryota; kingdom Fungi; phylum Ascomycota; class Pichiomycetes; order Serinales; family Debaryomycetaceae; genus Scheffersomyces; species Scheffersomyces lignicola. The sequence goes on along the minus strand of JAJMRV010000054.1, from coordinate 36,564 downwards.
GATCGACACCATGAACGGCGTGAACACGGCGTCCGGCACGCCCCTGCGCCAATTGCGCGAGTGGCTGCGAATTAGGGCGTCCTGCCCGTGCGCGCGCACAAGGTCACGGATCTCGGCCTGCGACCGGGTGAATATGTCGCGGGCCGAGAGCATGTGGTCGTTGGCCCGCACCGACGTGTCGTACACCACGTTCTTCAACTTGTCCTTGATCTCGCGCACCTGCGGGTCCTCGGGCCGCAAGTGGCCCTGCATGAGCCGGAGCACCGCCTCCTGCGACAAGTCGTACCGGGCCATGGTGTCGACGGGCAAGGTCACGTGATTGCGGGTCGTGGCGTAGTAGTGCAAGCCGAGGATCATGGCCCCGATCGCGGTGGACTGCCCGATGTGGGCGGCAATGTCGCTGATCTTGGCCTGGAGCGAGGGCGAGTACTGCAACAACTTTATGGTGGAGGGCGAGATGGACGGCGAGAGCAACACCGCCTGCGTCAAGTAGTTCAACTGCGAGTACGTGCCCTCGCCGTACGCGCAGATGTCGTCCACGGTGCCGAACTGCTTGTTGCGCATAAAGTGGCGCCGGGTCTGGAGAAACCGGTACAAGTACGACACGTCGAGGTTCAAGTCGTTGCGCAACCCGTCCCGGAGCAAGAACGCAATGGGCTCCCCCAAATCCGTGTCGGCGTGGGGGTCCTGGCTGAACACCTTGGTGATGAGGTCGTTCCAGAACTGGAACTTGAGGTCGGCCGTCGAGAACCCGGTGGTCCGGGCGAGGTGCGACGCGGCCTGGGCCGACGTCGACTGCAAGTTGTTGCCGCCGTCGCTGATCTTGTTGATTTCCAAGCTGAACGCCCGGAGCGCTAGAAACGTGTTTCGGGCCGGCTCCGGCACGTACTGGGCGAGGAGGTACGATGATCTGTCGCTCGCTTCCAAGAGCTTGTTGACGTTTTCCGTGGCCCTGTAGAGCTGCACGCGGTACGCATCGGACGCGCCGCCCGCAGCTCCCGAGTACCGCCTTATCATGAACCTGCTCCCGCCGCGCAACATTGTGTGGCTGTCGGACCTGGGCCCCGGGTGCTATTTTTCACACCCAGCTCCATTTTTCAGCAAGTGATGGGGTAATGTCGCGGGGATGCCGAGGAATGTCGTGCGGCTCGCGCGACATTTTCGGTTCCAAAAATTTTTCAGCCCGATAACGCAGCTGCAACGGCCTCCACCACACGCCACGCAGCCGGAAATGAAGGTAGAGGTGGTCAGACCGCACGCGTACTTGGACATCGCCATCGCGGACAGGAAAGTCGGCCGGGTGGTGCTCGAGTTGTACGACGACCTCGCGCCCGCGTCCACCGCCAGTTTTCTCAGCCTTATCAAAGGCACCACCATCGATGGCCAGCACTACACGTACCGCAACAACGTGTTCCACCGGGTGTTGAAAAACTTTGTTGTGCAGGCCGGCGACGTCAAATACGGCATGGCCGGCCAGCTAGACGCGGCAAACATAGGCACGGGGTCGGTGGCAGCGGCGCCCATCCCCGACGAGAATGTGGCCCAGGCCATCGACAGGCCGTTTTTGGTGTGTATGGCGCACGAGCCCAACGTGGCCAACCACAACGGGTCGCAGTTCTTCATCACGTGCTTCCCCCAGCCGCACCTCACGGGCCAGCACACGGTGTTTGGCGTGGTGACGCACGGCAAGTCGGTGGTGCGCGAGATGGAGCGGGTGCGCACCAGCAAGGCGCACGTGCCGGAGGAGCCGGTGGTGATCGCCGACTGCGGCGTGTGGGACGAGTCCATGGACGTGCCTGTGTACAACGCGTGCTACGACACCGTGGGGGGCGACATTTACGAGGAGTACCCCGACGACGACGAGCACATTGACAAGGAGTCGAGCGAGTCGGTGTACCACGCCGCGGTCAAAATAAAGGAGAGCGGCACGTTGCTCTTCAAGGCGGGCCGCAAGAACGAGGCGTACTTGAAGTGGAAAAAGTGCATCCGGTACATCATGGAGTACATTCCCGACGAGGACCAGGAGAGGGAGTGGAACCACAAGTACACCGAGCTCAAGACCAAGGTGTACTTGAACATCAGTCTAGTGTGCTACCAGGTCGGGGACTATGCCCAGTCGTTGAAGTACTGCGATTTCCTCTTGGACATGCAGTCGCGCCTCTCCCCACCGGAGCTAGCCAAAATCAACTACCGCAAGGGTGTCAACTTGGTCGAGTTCAAGAAGTACCAGGCCGCGGCCGCCAGCTTGAAGGCGGCCCACGAAATGCTCCCCGACGACGCCTTGATCACCCGCGAGCTCGACAAGTGCCTCAGCTCGGTGGAGCACGAGAAGGCGGCCGAAAAGATGCGGTACGCCAAGTTCTTCGGCTGATCTATTTGTATATGCATTATCATCATTTGTCTTTCCTATATATAGTAATGGAGTTAGGGGGTATCAATCGTGGCGCGCGCTACTGCGTAGACTCGCCATTGGCGTTGGCCGCACTCTCGCTGCCGCCGTCGGCACCGTCGCCGTCCTCATTGTGCACCAACGAGTTCAAGTTGAGCAAATCCACAATGTCGTCGCGCACGGCCGAGTCGGTGGACGTGGTTTCAATCCCGGACGCGGTCCGTCTGCTCGTCATCCCCGTCGGAAACAACGGCTCCGGCGCCCGGCTGCTATTGCCTCTTTGCCCTCTGAGATAGCCGAGCAAATTGGCGAGCGGGCCGTGCGACTCGTGCGTCCGGGCGCCGGGCCTCGTGTTTTCCTGCTCCGGTTCATGCTGCACATCCGTGTTGGCAATGCCAAAGTAGTGGAAGCGGTCTGCCGAAGTGTAGAACGGCGTAGTGGACGACAACAGCGCGGGCGCCGCCGCCGTGCTGGTAGGCGGCTCGGCCGCACCAGCCGCGCCGGAACCGGCCGCCGGAACCAGAAGTGCCCCGTTAGGCAAGTTGTCCGAGTTTATCACCGTACGGGCAGCGCCGGTGGCGTCGGCTGGCCCAAACGCACCGGCCTCGTCTCTGGCGCCGCTGTCTTCCACCACCGCCGACCGGCACAAGGGGCACGTGGTGTGCGACTTCAACCACTCTCCAAGACACTCCTTGCCGAAAACATGGCCGCAGGGCATTTTCACGGCCGAGTGGTCAAACACCCCGGTGAAGTCCTTTAGAAGCTGGTCACGTGGCGGGCGCGCCGGCTGCGGAGGCGGAGTTTGCGCCCGCGACGGCGTCTGGCTGTTGGCTCTGCTGTCGGTGACGTTCGCATTTCCGTTATGCAATTTTCTCTTTTTGACGCTGACCTTCGAGTCGTCATCGTCTGCCACATCTTCCTCCTCCTCCACCTCTTCCTCTTGCTCTATGCTGTTCAACTCCTGGTGAAGATTGTCGTAGTTCTCAAAGCAGATCGAGCAGGTGTGGTTCCCGCCGGCCGCGTCGGCCTCGCTATCATCCTCAAAGCTGTCCACGGTGGGGAACGAGTTGAATTTCTCGAGCGTGACGCCCTTTTCCTTGCTCAAGCCGCTCAAAATGGACGAATACGCCATCTGCGTGGCGATCCGTATGAACTCCTGTATCACGCGCGGATCGCGGTTGTTGGAGTTGTTGGGCAAAGACATGATGAGCGAGCCGGCCCGATTGGGGTAGCGCGGGTTGTTTTCGTCGGAAAACACGTAGTTGACGGTGATGATGATGGACCTCTCTTCGTTGTTGAAGGTGGGCTGGTTTTCCGCCGCGTCGGCGCCGGTCGTCGTATCTGCGCCCTGCGGTTCCGAAACCGGCGGCCGGGCGGCGCTTTCGGCGGCATTTCTGCCCGGATACGGCGTATCGGTGGCATCCGACCTCGAAGTCCGGTTATTTCTATCCAAGATGTTATCCATGAATCTATCAAACAAGTTGAAACTTCTATGACTTCTATTGCGGTTGGGGGTGGGCCCGGTTTCGGCGTTTGCCGGTTCTGGCTGGGCGGTATCGGAGTTACCAGGGTCAGCGGGCGGAACCGAGGAGGAACGCCGTTCCTGGCGCTCTTCTTCGTCGCCGCTATTGCCACGACCCGTGTCGGGTCTACTGCGGTGAAAATCACTCATATGCTGCGGTGGGTGGGGGTTTCGCTGCGCAACTGGGACGGGAAACGGTGCTAGTAAATGTGGGTGTATCGGTTAAACCGCCAATCTGAACCAAATAAATGCCGGTGGTATGCACTGGCTTGTGAAGTACCAAGTAGATAGTGTGCAGGTGTATCGAATCTGGCAGTGTTCTACCAAAATCACAGGGTAGTATGCTTTATTGTTAAGGATGCAGTTGCTGGTGTGCTTAGAAATCACAATCTGATACTGTCACAGTTATGGAGTGCGGATGATCCTGATTGTGACACGGTGACTAAGCACTTACGTAAGCACACCACTAGGTCACAAGACCCGATTAGACGACGAGTGACTACGGGCCCCGAATCACGTCGTTGCTGTTGCGGTGCCAATAGAGGTGGCCAGAGATATAGGTGATGGGGGCGCATAGCACAGGCGCTGAGTTTGCAATTTGTGGTCGTGTTCTCCTGTAGCCTGTAGTTGTCTTTGGGTGGAGTAGCAAACCCAAATTACGGTTAGCAGCCATTTGCAGCAACCCAGTTGGAGAGAGACGACTCCGTCGCTTGTAGGGTGTAATTAAGATTGCTATATACTGGCTAATCTGAAGTATAGAGGCGATACGCTAGGGTTAGAGTAATGTTGTGCCAGAATAAATGTCCAACACGGCTGAAAAAGAGCTGCGAAAAGATGATCTTTCCACATGGTTACAGACCAGGAACAGGACTGCTGGCAATACTTTACAATGAACGTCAAGTGCTTTACGCTCTTGACTCGCGCCAAGTGTATATCAAACGTGTATCGATTTTATCGCGGAGACTGTGCTTTTGATAGTGCAGCTATAAATAACATTAGTCTAAATATTTTGAAATCCCTTTTATTGACCGTCCCCAGACCATTTAAACCACGACGGTGAAAGCCAACAAAGAAATCACCGACAATAACAAAGTCAATGGCATGGAGTACTGGACACCGTCGTTTCTGTTAGGACTGGAGCTTGAGGTCGACGACGATGTGGTAGAGGTGCCTGAGGTCGAACCAGCTCCAGAAGTACTGGTGGTAGCAGAACCTTGGTTGTTATTGTTGTTGCCTGTGTTAGAGAAGTAGTTACCAGTGAATGTCTCCACGTCACCCGTGTTGGCGTTGGCACCGGTCAATCTGCCCGTGGCGTATGAGATGGGAGTAGCGCTGGCGGCAGAAACAGCACCACCAACACTGGTCTGGGAGTAGTCCGCGGCTCTGACTGCGCCAGGCAAGCCCTGGCCCAGTCTAATGACCTGGATATCCTCGTTGTCGGTGAAAACAACATTGGCAACACTGATTTCCAAGTTATCGAAATCATACACCCAGTATGCGTTTCTCAACACAATGTCACCCAACAACAAGTAGTCCGAGGACTGGCTGAAAATACCCAAGTAGCAGGTCGACTGCGATGCTGGAATCAACAAGTTGCCCAATGGAATGTTCAATTTGAAGCCGCCGAAGTTGAAGGCCACCACTGCGTCCGAGCTGCTGGTACAGGGCACAATGTACCCTCCAATGGACGAACTGTATCTGCCGCCCAAGGCTGCGCCCAAACTTTGCAACAACTTGGTAGGAAGGAAACTCAATGTCGTACCGGTGTCCAACACAGCCGCGTACGTGTTCGAGTTGATGGTTTCCGTGGTCTTGCCGTTGCTGAAGGTGATGTCGTTGACAATCACCTGCGATCTCAACGGAGTGTTGTAACCCGACGTGTTCAAGATGGGCAAGGTGGTCAAGTTACCCGAGAACTTGGCCTTGTCGACGGCACCAAACAAAACGTTCCCGCTGGCATCGTTGGCTCTGCCCAAGTACACAGAGTAGAGGTTTCTTTCGGTGATGCCCAAGGCCTGTAACCGGGCAGGCAAGTTCTCGTATGTGTAGCCACCACGGCCACTGTTGGCGTAGGTGACTTCCAAGTTGGGCAACCCAATGCCCAACACACCGACGTTGGAACTGGTGTTGTTGACTACGGCCAACGACAACGAGTCCACGGTGGTGTTGCCGATAATGACGTTATCAGTCCCCCACACACCAAGCGCCTGGGTGCCATCGGCGTACTCGATCTCGAAGCCGATGGTGTCGTTTTTCTTGAACGTGTCCGAGTTCTCGGTGCTGAACGAACCGTACTGCGAACACGTGTTGGTCGTCTGCACGTTGCCACCGCCAACAGCCCCGGGACTGGCCCCGGTGGGGTACAGGCCCGTGGGGAACACGTTGGTGGGGAAACCGCCGCCGACACCGGGCGTGTAGTAGATGGTGGTGTAGTAGAAGTCGGAGTTGTCGCCACCGCCTCCGCCGGAACCGCCGCCAAAGGGCCAGAACCAGCTTCTGTCGGTGGTGGTGGTGGCGGTGGAGTCGGCTCTTTTTTCGTGGACGCGGTCGTCGTGGCTGTCGTGGTCTTGGTCGGGCGGGTTGGTGTCTGATTCGTAAATGTCGTAGTCGTCGTCGCTGTCGTCGCCGAAAACGGACTGTCTCTTGGACGACTGGCTGGGCGCAACCGCACACACAACGTCATGCGACATGACCCACAAGTCCGAGGACCCCGTGTCGACTAGCACGCCGACCTCGTCCTGGTTGGACCCGATCTTGAGCGACGCCATGTAGAACGTCTGCTGGTTGAGGATCTGCATGTCGAGATACCCGTTGGAGTCGCGTTTGGCCAACACCCGGGGCGCACTGTCGTGCGTTTCGTCCTGGTCCAAGAGCTCCCGCTTGGAGTTGGCTCTTTTGACGGTGAAGTCTAGCTTAAATCCGGAAGCAGCATTGTCGGCCCCGGCAAACGAGGCCAAATAGTGGAGTGCAAGCAAGCTGAGCACGCAGTTTTTCATGGTGGCAGTGGGCCAGTAGCAGGTGAGTTACGGGCGCCAGGCAGAGCAACGCAAATGAAGCAGCAGGGTGTCCACTATAAGAATAAATCCGCTACCGGAACCCGTAGCAGATGGAACCGATATAAGTCGCAGTTATTTTTATGCGTGGAAAGTGACACTGCCCTAAAACAAGAAAAAAGAAATGGCACTTTCCATGACGCAAAATGTCAAGGAATGCTTAGCTGCGACGTTTAGGGGAAAACGATTTAGCGGGTGGCGCTGGGCCGGCGCCGACCGGACGCGTCACGTGCGGGCCGGTTGGGTGGCGACGTCACTGCTTGTGCCTTTGCTGGTGTGTGATCTGCGCCCAAAATTTGTGCTAGCACCGGAATTGTGTATTTCGGGGTGGCGATGGGGTACGTGTTTGTAGCAGAGCAGTGTATACGTGTATATAGAGCGGACGGAGAGCGTGGCGTGTGTGCGGGTCTCTGTAGAGTGGTCATTCCGCACACCGGAGTTGCGGGTGGTCCTGCCACGTATCATTCGGGTGGAAAATATGGCCCATTTGATTCTGGAACACGGTGGCTTGCACTATATTTTGTTCTGGCAGCACTGCCACGGAAAGCTATTTTTTTATACCTGACCCCGTCAGCATCATGCAACTACCCCAGATGTGTATGCACGAGCCCAGCGAATCCGGCACGTACCTTGATCTGGGTCCTCCCCGTGGGATCCCGAACAAATTACTGGCCCAGTGGGTGGATGTGAAATGTCTGGGAAATGACTGCGAAAAACGGCAATATCGTCGCACACCCTCTCAAAACCTCTAATAAGCTGCAACTACGAGTAACCCCACCAGTTTCACGGCAAACTACACAGGCCCACTAGCATGAAGAAAAAGATTTATATTAACATCTAATTGACGAAAAGCGAGACAATAACGCTGTCTCCATTGGTATTTTTAACGAAGAAATAAAAATAGTCTGAAACAAAGCTAGCTTCACAACTTTTAAAAAACAAAACTTTTACACACCCTCAAGCCGTCTAAGAGCCGAGAGGCTTGTCATCCCAGGTGGTGGCACCTAATTGGTATGGGATTGGTCCCTGTTGGTAGTTGAGGGCGTTGGTGGAGTTGTAGTCCCAGAAGAAGGACAAGTACTGTGGGTATTGTTCAGGAACTTCACACACAGTGCGGAAGTCCTGGAGAGTCTCGTTAAGCGATTGAGTGTAGTTAGTCAAAGGACAAGAGAAACCGGGGCCATTTTGACAGTCTTCCCGTGGAATAACCACTTCGTTGACGAGGGTTCTGACGTAGGTACCAGCCTCGTGTTGCGAAGTAGCATTACATTCCAATCTTTCAAGAACAAGGTGACCACCCATTGGAACAAAGTTAGTAGACTTGTAAATTGAGTCGAACTGAACGTGTCCAACTGGAAGTGGCTTGTCTGGAACAAACAAGCCTAATGCAGCCAAAATTGGGGTGATGTTGGTGTCGTGACAGAAGTTGAAGAACAACTTACCGGCAGATGGACCCTGGTTCAACAAGGTAAGAGTGGCATTGGCGTACACGGAACCAATGGCAACAGATGTGTTGATACCTGGACCACCACCACCGTAGTAGTAGCCTAAGTCATTGTAGTAACCGAATGCTACCCATTCATCAAGGGTGAAAACATCAGTCCATGGGGAGAAAGGACGACCGTTCAATTCGAAAGGTGCAAGAAGCATAAGGTTGTAAATGTCGGTGGCATTCAAGTTTAATCCCTTGTTTTCAGCATTCAATCTACTTGCAGCGGAAGCAAATTGAGTGAAGTTACTCAAACCATAGGTGGTAGTGGTCGAGTTGGTGTAACAAACTGGGGTAAGAGAGTTAGCACCTTGGTCGGCAGTTTCTGGAACAATGTTAAGGGAAACACTGTCAGTGTAGTTGTAGCCGAAGAAACCGAGACCGAATCTTCTGGCAGTTTCAATGATACGTTCATAACCAGATGAGAACATTGGAACATTTTCACCATTCCAAAGGTGACCATACTTGGCACGGTATTCGGTACCTCTTCTGTAACCGTTCAACAAACCAGCGTATGGACCCGAGACGGTTTCTTCAGCCCAGAGACTAGGGGTATCCAAAAATGATTCCCAGCTGTTGAGGAAAGCAAGAGAACCGGTCAAGGTAAGGTTGGTCTTGAGAATCTTTTCGTAAGCATCAACCATACCGACAGCAACACTTGGATCGGGCCATCTTTCACCGTGACGGTGGATCATGATAACTTGAGACACTTCACATTGTTCAGGGGTCGATGGATCAACACCGTACCCTACACCATCACTGTAAGGACCGTTACCACCAAAGTGCTTCAAGAGATTGTAACCATCATACACCTGTTGAGTGAATTGAGCTCTTTCAAAGGTAGGGTTACCTAAACCAAAAGCGTCAACAGTAGTTGCGGCGATTGCCAATAACGAAAGAGCACTACCAGCTAACATGATTGATACTGTTTGATATTGAAACTACTACAAAAAAGTGTTATCATACAAAATTGCCATTTCCCCACCATTTATATAAACTGAAATATCCAGTTGGCCCTACTACACGTGTGGATTGCTATACTCATTTGTAGGGACCGGCTTTGTCCTTTAATCGTCTTTGACTCCTTTTGGCACATTACTGCTTGCCATTGTTCCACGTGTGAAACAATGCAATATCTCACATACGGGATCCAACAAGGTTGTATCTCTAAGCGCATTGACGTACCTTATCGGGTATATATCCACTGAATCTGTACAAGAGTTTGCCCCGATTAGTAGACCTTGTTACTAAATTCAGACACGTTTCGAGGGGCTCCCTATGGCATTAATTGGTTGCATAATTAGGAGACATACTGCCTACTCCTATTTACAAGTGGGGCTCATATGCAAGTACGATTTGGCAGTGGGCGGCTGCTAATAACACTTCCCTACTGAGTAGTGGCAGTGCTACGACAAAAAATACTCACACGCTATTCGTTACGATAAAGTAATCGATGAGAGCGTTTTATTGTCTGATCTCTTCACTCGGAGGTATACTCCCACTGGAATAGATTACAGCGGAATATAATATAATATAATATAAAACAATGTGTAAAGTAACATGCCATTCCGTTTGTTAGTATGAATCCCCATACTTCATTCCCTTAAAAAAATAAATTCCCTGTGCCTTTTTTTTGCATCAACAATGCAACCAATTAAAGTAACTACTGCGAACAATCACGAAAACGTTTCTGTTTAGGAATGTAATAAATTAGGCCCGAGCTTCGTAAATACCGGGTGCGGGTCTATTATGGCGAGGTTGGTTTGACTAAAACCCCTATTTGGCACCGAGCTGTGGCCCCCAAAACCGACAATGGTTAATTCAGACGCAGCAATTGTAAGCAAACTTGAAGACAGGCACGGAGATGCATTTGAAGACAATGTTGACTTGAACCTGACAAGCTTCTAATTTCGGAACGCAGTACGGCTTCTATCCCGAGCCAGGATTGTATGTGGATTAATAAAAAGCGGGATTATTTACCTTTTGTGACAATGGAAGCCTTATGGCAGTTTGTGAGCACGTTGTTCCTGGTGAAAACTGACTTTATAAGCGACACAATTATGACAAAAGCACATTCTACTAATTTTATACAGGTTATTCTCCCTTTCATACAGCAAGACCAACAAAGGACCAGCGGCTATAGTCTCAATTGATAACCCGAGTCTGACAGGACTGTCTGCCTAAATGCTTGGCACCCGGAGATGTTGCTCAGTAGTCCGTTTCTGGCAATGAGCATCTACAAGAATTTTTGTCAATTGTTAATACAAACTTTTCAATTTTCGAGGGGTATTGTTCGGAATAGCCAAAGGCATGAATTGGCCATAGTGATAAAATTTACTACGCTACTTCCGTATTCGTCTGATGGCGCTAAAACCTTAATTTGCGACAAGTTTGGAGGATACTTCGCACCACACGCCTTTGCCGGCCTCAACCTTGTACTACATGCCGTAGCTGATACTCCATATGTCAAAATTGGACAGACCACAAAAATGAATATACTTTGTATGCGCTAATGAAACTTCAATCCCCAATTTGGCAATACTTCTTCATACATCTTACCATTTAGTCGGCCATTCACGGTTCTCTCTGAAGAATTCTTGAATAAAACTGAGCAGAGTCAATTAATGTATAGGACCAGCTCAACTCAATTTAGTCAAACTCTATTCTAGACCTCTTAAATAGCAACTGACTTGTTGAGACGCTGGACCATGTTTGTGTAATTAAGTTGATAACAAAGCACCAGCAGAGAGGTAGAGGAACCGGAAGTGACATCTAGTGGAGTCACTTCGTTCGGATTTGAAAACACAGAGGAACAAGATGACTCCAATTCCGCCAATTGCTGTAATATATAGTCTCCTATAGAAAGAATAATTATTCAAAAACTGCGCTTCAGTTCGGAAATCGAAGATATCAATGGTGCCATGAAACTACTCCTTTGTCTAAGTAATTATCATTCTCATCTGAATCAGCGTTTTCACTTGTTCAAGCTGATTCAGTCTCAATACACTTCTCTACTGGACTCATTTTCCTCGTTCATCAGAAGTAGGTTCTCTTCCACTTGCAGAGTTATTTTCATAATTACAAATTGTACGAGACTTTGAAATAGAAGTCATATACTGATATAGGGCCCGAACATAATTATTATCTGGTAGTGGTGTAAGGTTTTGCCGCTTAGCGATATTACACTGGTCCCAGGCATACATGGAAAATAACTATATAATTCTCATCTCAACTAGAAACAGGAATGGTCGAGATTAAAGTCTTCCGGTAAGGTTTCGATAGTACATGATATTGAGGAGAAGCATCTGGTTATAAGATTGAAACGATTTTGCAGCCAATTTTGATAATGCAGGAAACAATTGAAATTATAATTGCTAGTTCTACAGATAAACTCTACAAAGCAATTGACAAGGACACTGTATTGATCTAGGAGCGGCATGACTATAGTTTATGAAGACATTACATTGGTGACTTCTTCTAAGTCATGCATCCTCTCACGAAACATTGCGTATTGCAGCAATTTGCATATCCTTGCGGTTCCTTAAATGTCGGACAGTGTCTAAGGAAAATTGGCAACCTGCTCTCGGTTCTGCTAGTTGTAAGTAAGCACATTGATTTCAGCCATGTCCAGGTATGGATTGTTTCCTGTGAGAGTTATCTACGCTAATGGTTTTCTTGCGCCGGCTCTTTCCTGTGTTGGCAAGTTCTGAGTAGATGTGGCTCAAGTAGCAATAAAGCAATGTCTTGACTTCGGCTTGCAAAATTGATAATACTTTCCCCCTTAGGAAGAAAATAAGTAACTAACTACATATTGGTGGCTTTTGCAGCATTTTTAGGGAAACCAAAAATGCTTTCTTCGGAAATCTTATCGAAGGTTTATATTCGCCCGTTACGCTATTTGCATATAGTAGATACTCTCCGTCGCTTATTTACACATTGCTACCAGTCTACTGGTCTCTAATAGTCCCAGCACAGTGGAAGAGAATTTAGCAACTTCACACGACCGCACTTTTCTATTTTGGGTGGTCCATCAGATACGCAATTTCCACAGATTGACGATTACTTGTACACCCAACCCCAGCCAAAGCCACTGTTTTGTTACTCCCAGGTTATGAGTGACGAATACAGTGACAATTCTACCACCAACAGCCCGCAACGATCCAGTAATAATGTCCAAAATAGAACAATAGGGTTGGGAATTGAGCCCTACACGGTAGATGGAGAAGCTTCCGATTTGAAACCAATACGGTTAGCCAAGCGAACTGAAAGAAACAGGCCGTCATACTCGTCGAATTCTTCCAGCACTTCACTACACGATAATGGAAAAAAGTCAAGAAACAATTCTGCTACAGGTGTCGAAGAGTTTCAATGCCGCCCCATGAGATTAGGCAGTGGCTCCAAAGTCTCCATCAGCTCCAACAATACATCACCAACTCACAAGAGAAAGTCGATCCAGATCAAAGCGTTACCGATTTCCGATGCAGACAATATATCTAGTGCATTGGATGTGGAGTCTGGAACTTCCATTCCTCATGTGGATCCCAATGTGGACGATATAATATTTGCCATATGCATAGTTGATTTCCACCACCAAAGAGGGCCCGAAGTGCAGTGGTGGAAGTCGAACTATTTCCAGGAATACGATCCCTCATTGTTCAAGAACTTACCGTTCCAAGCGTTGCCTGATGGCTCCCACTTGTTTGAAGAGACGTTTTCCAACTTTAACTTGGTGTATGACTTCAAAAATAACATCTCTATAGATAATGGCGATGACCTCAATAGTTATCAGGGCGATCCGAGGTACCTTAAGACCCTCTTTGGGTGCTCTTGCGTCAGACAGTTGAAAACAAGTGAATTGTCTCAGGAGGAAAGAGAACGCAATAAGGATATCACCAGATCAATTGTGCAAAAGTCGGTTGTCATCATTGCTCGCAATAAACCTATCTTTTCTAAGATCAAGGAGAAATTGTCCATTTGCACACACAGCTACTTTCAGCAGGATAATTTTAACAATTTTGAGATTTTGGAAAACTTGTTTGATAACCTTAACGCCACGTTGAAGCAGGAGCTTCTTGAAGATAAGGATGGCTTGGCTCAACAAACATACAAGTTGGAGTCTGGCTCTAGCCCCCAGCCACAACAAGGTGACGAGATCAACTTCATTAACCTCAATTTGCGGAACTTAATCCTCAAGTTCAAAGCCAACTTTTTGATCATTTTCAAGAGTTTACTATTGGAAAAGAAGATACTCATTTACTCCAACAACAACTTAGAAATATTGACTCAATTCCAGAATAATTTGATTAGTTTAATACCTGAGTTGATCAACAATTTAGATAATTCTGGATGTCCTTTGATCGACTACATCGAGACGAACAAAGGATCGTTGGTGAAACCGACTTCGTTGAATTTGATGAACAGAAAGTCTAAATTGCGTTTTTTTGGACTACCGTTGCAGATTTTCAATACCAAGAACAGCTACTGGAATCCGTATTTGCCTCTTCAGCAGTTGAATGAGTTGTTCCTAATTGACAGTTTCATGGTTGGCTGCTCAAACTACTTGTTTGTAAACCAGTTGGACAAGTTCAAAGTCGACTTGTTTATCAATTTGGATACCAATGAGGTGAAGTTCCCAGTAGGAAAGCCCGAAGAGTTAACGTTATCGGTTCAAGACAAGAAGTTTATTAACATAATAATGAATAACATTGTCGCTAATAACGACAACGGTTCATATTACGGGAATGATGACTATATCAGAAACCAATTTGAGGACTATCTATTGTCACTTTTATCGACCACGAGATTCGAACAGTATCAGACTAAGTTCAACCAGTTGCCACCGGGATTTGATAACAACAAGAATCACAACACTAATACCAATACCAAACACTTGGGCAACTTGAGTTACTTCAACGATAGGTACGTGGAGAGTTGGAAACGCACGCATAACTTCAAGATCTGGAATTTGATGGCTGACGAATTCATTTTCAACTTTATCGAACCAAATCACGCGGCAATTGACCTCGTCGATAACTTTGCTCCTAATGGCAACCAGATCAGTCAGTTCTTCACTAGTTTCAAGTTCAAACCCGCCATTTCAGCCACCACGTCGGGCTCATCTAACATTATAGACCACGAGTTGAAACCACAGAAATTCATCGTGGAAGACACCAACAAGAATCCGAAGGATGCACATCACCAGGATGATGATTTTAATGATGACGAAACTACCATCACCAGTAATACTAATGACACTGAAAACGACTTTGTAAATATCACTCACCCTTCAGAACCCGCTGGGAAACGCACATCGAACTGGACTTCGGTCTGGGGGTTCAAGAAGAAGTAAATAGATTTATACTGCTAATAGAAGTTCTTGTGGGGTCTATTGTCCTGGTAGCGCTCAAAACTACTGCAAAAAAAAAGTACATCATCTCGACTGAAAAAAAAAGTTCAATTCGAACTGGTACTGTAGATGCTTGGTACAACAATAACTACTACGCAGCAATGAAACACCCATTTCAAATCGTGCTTGCTAACGAGGCAGGGACCATTCTTTTCACCTCGATCAGAAATGAAATCTTGGTGTTTGGACTCAGTGGTGAAAAAGAAGGGAAGTTGATCGGGTCTTGGACCGATCCAGTGGATAACCTCCAGCCATTGCAGAAACAGCAACAGGAGAAGATAAAGAAACTCGAAGAAAGCGCCGAAGGCAACTCCAAGCCGGTGAAAGTGCCTAAAATCCCGACGCCAGGTCCGGGTGCCCCTCCCATCTACAATTACATTCGTTCCTTGTACTTGAGCCACCACGACAAGTACTTGATAGGAATAAGCGACAGCGACAAGTCGGTGATTGTATTTGAGGTCAGCGACAACGAGGACAACTGCATTAAAATGGTGAAGCGCCAGCCATTCCCAAAGCGTCCCAGCTCGATTTCTGTGGACGAGGAGGAAAACACCATCATTGTGGCAGACAAGTTTGGTGATGTCTACAGCATGAACCTCAGCGATTTGGCGGTTGTAGAGGAGAAAACGTTGCAGCCCATTTTGGGACACGTTTCCATGTTGAGTGAGGTGTTGATAACGTCCAGAAACAACAAGAAGTTCATCATCACTGGTGACAGAGACGAGCACATCAGA
The DNA here is from genome assembly GCA_030578435.1 of Scheffersomyces lignicola. NCBI lineage: Eukaryota > Fungi > Ascomycota > Pichiomycetes > Serinales > Debaryomycetaceae > Scheffersomyces > Scheffersomyces lignicola. The sequence continues at coordinate 20,971 of JAJMRV010000054.1, read as the reverse complement.
ATTACCAACTACCCCAAGACCTACGTGGTGAAGGGCTGGTTGTTCGGAGCAGACCACAAAGAGTTTGTAAGCATTTTGAACATGCCTAAGCACAACCCCAAGTTGTTGATCAGTGGCGGTGGTGATGACTTTATAGCGTTGTGGAGCTGGTACGAGTCGCAGTTCATCTCCAAGATCGACATCAAGCACTTGGTGGAGCAGTTCTTGACAGATGAGCACTTGCCCCCCGAACGGTTCTTGACGGAGGAGTCTGAGCGCGAAATGTCGGTCGCCAAATTGGAGACTCTCACGTACGAGCAGCAGCATTTTGTGGTGGTGTTGTGTGAAAACACCCCTGCGTTGCTCTTGTTCGAGCTTGTGGACGACCGGGAGTTCAAGTACATCCAGACGTTTACGGTGGGCCACTCCATCATTGACATTACGGTGGTGGAGTCTTCGGGCACAATAATTGCTGCTGTGGACAATGACCAGTCGGACGACGATAAGGCGTTGTTGCAGTGGTACCAGATCAAAAACGGCAAGATACACGACGTCTCTTTGACGCATGGCGGTGTGCTTAGCCAGATTTCCGAGCAGAATGCGTGCCAGGTGGAATCGAGACAGGATTTCTATCCGTTGTACACCACCAACACGTTGAGAAAGAGAAGCGAGCATTAGAGGAGATGGCTGTTGTATTCAATGCATATAATAATGTACTATAGTGTATGGCACCAGAGCCAGAGCAGCAGTGTAGTTAAGCGCGAACAGACAGCGCACTAGCAAGTAGCGTTGCGAGACCGTAGAGATAGACACGTCTACGGCTGGCCGGTGAGTCTACCAGACTGTCCCGGGAGATATGGGCACACAGCGGTGGATAGTGGGAGATGGGTCTGTGCACGTGACTGGTCACGTGCTCGTGTCACGTGACACAGATTTACCGCCCGGCACAAGACGGCAAGCAGCGGGCCACGCGATCCACCGGGACAGGTGCCGTTCCCTACAGCGGACTGCATGCCCCCTATGCCGCTCACGACCGTGCACCACGATAATGGTGTGGCGCGATAAGGTGGCAGCGCTACCATGAAGTTGTGGGGTGCATTTTGTGTCCAACGGTTTTGTCGCACTAACAATCAAGGGGCTACTGATGATGTCACACACACACCACGCAGCAGCACCACACAAGCAAATAGACAGTGGCACCTGACGATGACGCAGGCGCTCGCAGATCTCCCCGACGACATTTTGTCCAACATATACCGGCACGTGAGCGTGGCCGATTTGAAGCGGTTGCTCCTTAGCGGCAAGGCGTTGCAGCCGGTCGTGTACCAGCACTTGTACCAGTACGGTAAATACACCCTCACATTTGACGACGACACGGGCACCCATGCAGAAGCAATGGCCCCCGTGGCGGAAGACGACGACGACGACGACGACGAGTACATGGTTTCCGACGACGACGGCGCCGACAGCGACGATTCCGACACTTCGGCGCTGGACGTGTACTTTGACGACTACGACGACTACTACGACGACTACGCGGCGGCGGAGGAGGAGCTGGAGGAGGAGGACGCGGACTACGAGTACGAGTCGGACTTTGAGTACGACCAGCAGTTCCAGTTTGACAATGTGCTCATTGAGAGCGAGGACGAGGAGGAGGACGTGAGTGCGGGCCAGGACGAGGTGGTGATCATCCGGAACCAGGCGCGCTGGAGCCCGCCGCCGCCGTTTTATTGTTGCGCCAGCCAGATGGCCAAGAAGCGGAGCTGCGGAGGGTACCCGGTAGCGCGGGTGGGGGAGAGCCCGGGGCTTATCAGGCACATCCACCAGTTCCGGCACTTTGACATCAACATTGTGATCAACAGCATAGACGAGATCATAGAGAAACTCGACCGGCACCAGGGGTTGTTGAAGCAGTTGTTTGCGGGGGAGGGTGGGCACCGCAAGGAGATCAAGATCTTCATCAAGCTCAACTACACGTTCCAGCTGTTCAACGACGTCAAGGATTGCTTGACGAATGTGAACCGGTTGATCTACTACTTTGACCGGGAGGAGACGGGGGAGGAGGTTGACGAGGATTGCATGGTGCCGCGGAAGATGTTCAACAAGATCAAGATCGACTTGGCCATCAACCACTACAACTCGGGGAAGGGGTAGGTGTGAAAGGAATGGCATGTACGAGTAATGAACAGGATAAGTAGTAATAGGAAGGGGGATATGAGGTGCGCGTGTCGGAGTAGTGATATGGGAAATAGAGGAGTGTTAGGTACTAATAGGAACAATTCATGAAGGGGAGAATTGGTGGAATATAGGAGAGCGTGTAAAATTAGCTAATAAGAGCACTAGGAACAGGTGATACGAGTGGTGTAGGAGTAAGCGATATGGGAAATAGAGGAGTGTTAGGTACTAATACAATTCATATGAGAATGAAGAGGAGAATTGGTGGAACAATATGAAGAGAGTGGGTAAAATTAATTAATAAGAGTACTAGGAACAGGTGATACGAGAAGAAGAGGGCTGTAAATTAACTAATAAGAGTATCGGAACAGTGATGCGAGTGAGCGTGGGTAGGAGCAACTGATATGGAATGAAGATAGCGTGCGAGATTACCTAATAGGAGTACTAATAACAACAGTTAATAGGAACAATTTATATGAGAGCGTGTGAGATTAATTAGTATGAGAATGAAGAGGAGAGTTGGTAAGTGCTAATATGAACAGAGCGTGTTAGATTAATCAATAAGAGTACAATTAATATGAAGCGCGTGTAGCAATATTTAATATGGGAATGAGACTGATTAATAAGAGCACACTAGGCACAGTCAATACGAGAATGAAGAGCATGTAAAGTAACTAATAAGAGTACTACTAGGAGCAGTTAATACGTAACGGAGCGCATCTACAGGACAACTCAGCAAATGCGTCCATAACTCTCTTGTCCACTACCCATGTCCATGACCCTTGCCACTGCCATCTCGTACTACGTACTCCTACTGCCATTCATCCTAGAGACGGCGCTACCACGCACGCGGTATAGGCCGCATCACGTGACTCATCGCCCCCACTCCGGCCCGGCCACCGGCGGCACCGGCGGTTCTAGCCCCGGCCCCCTCCCACAACGCAACCTGCAACCCCTACGTCACGCGTGCGCACCGGATTGGCTGGAAAGCTTATTCTCCACTCTAAGCCAGTTGCTATTTTTATCTGCGGCATCAGGCTAAGAAAACCGGTACGAAAAAAGCGGAAAAATATTCAGACACCACTGTAGAACCCGGCTGGTGCATTATCACTACACACCAGACGCTACACACCGTGGCCACAACACCTGCACAAGCCGCCTGGGACGCCGCAAGACACCGCTAGCCCCGAAAAGCCGCTCATCCCCCGCCTCAAGCACACTGCGCCCATCCTAATTCCGCACAACCGCAGTACCGGCCCATTCTACCACCCACCAAAACCACACTTGCCAAAACACACCTGCTGAAACACCGCAAAAACACACCAGCACCACCAAAAAAACACCGCACACTACCCGCGATGCGTTTATTGCGTTTGCTGCTGCTCCTCGCGCTCCTGGCACCGGCCCTCGCCGCCGCCAAGCTCCAGCTGGACCTGGTGGACCCCAGCATCCTTCTCGCCACCACCACCACCACCAAACCCACCGACACCACCGCCACCACCAACACCGACACCGACACCAGCAACATCCTCAAGCTCACGATCGTCAACCCGACCACGCCCAACGGGCCGATCCCCACCGGAGACGAAACGGGCACGCCCACGACCACGGCCGTGGTGTCGACGTACCACCACACGACCGCGGCGCCCACCACCGTGTCGGAGGACGCCAACGACCAGAGCCTCCTCAAGTTGTTGCTCACGATCCAGGAGGGCGACGCGTACTACAACGCGGCGCTCGAGGTGGGGTCACGTGACGTGGTGGACTTGCGGCTCGACTTGATCCAGCCCGAGTTGTGGGTCATGGACGGCGACGCCTTCTTCGCGTGCAGCCAGATTGACGCGTGGTGGTCGTCGGAGGAGCAGCGCTACCACCTGACCTCGCTGTACCCCGCCGCCGTCACCACCGAGCCCGAGTACTTGGCCACCGTGTGCGGGCAGGGCGGCTTGTACTTCAGCCCCACCGGCACGGACGAGCCGCTACCCGCCGCCACCGTCAGCGGTGTCATCAACGGCGACCCCTTCATCGTGCCGTACATGAACGTGATTGACGCCCTGGGCGTGCTCGACACCGCCAACGTGTCCTTCAACACCACCAACAACCAGCAGGTGACCATGCCCAACTTCACGTTCGTCAACGTCAACGACACCAACATGTACTTTGGCGGGTTGGGCTTGTCCGGGCTCCCGCTGGGGTCCGGCTTCCTCTACACGTTGGCGGACATGGGCCTCATCCGGTCGCCGTCGTACTCGCTCTGGTTCAACAACAGCACCGACTCGGCCGATGCGCTCGGCGAGCTTCTTCCGGGGGTCGTCGACCGCAAGTACTACACGGGCGACCTCTACGCGTTCGAGATCCCCGACCACGCGGGCATGCGGTTCCCCGACTACTCCAACTTGGACCAGTACTCCAACACGGCGCTCAAGGACCTCGTGTTGCCCATCTTGCAGTTGGACAACATCGAGGTGCAGAACCAGCTCACGGGCCAGACCATCAGCTTGCACTCGACCCTGGGCGAGCTGATTGCCGTCTTGCTCGACCTGCGCTCGTCGTACAACTACATCCCGCTCGACATGATCGTCAACTTGGCGATCCAGACCAACGCCTACTACAGCAACGAGGCCGAGCGCTGGATCGTGCAGTGCGACGTGATCACCCAGCTGCAGGCCACCTTGAACTTCCAGTTTGGCTTGCAGCAGATTGACATCCTGCTCCTGGACTTCATCGAGGACGCCATCTACTACGGCAAGAACCTCAAGTTCAGCAACGGCCAGAAGGCGTGCTACTTGACGTTCTTGCCGTCCTCGCTCAACGGCTTCAACTCGTTGGGCTTGCCGTTCATCACCAACGTCTACTTGGCGGTCGACAATGCCGGCAAGCGCATCGCGTTGGCCAACGCCAACCACAACCTCGAGGTGGACATGGACGCGTTGCTGGGCTCGGGCGACGTGTCCGCCTTCAACGTCAGCACCGTGTCGCTCCCGACCAACGCCAGCAGCGTGGTGGTGATGCACCTGTCGATCGCGTACATCGAGTCGGGCATCATCCCGTTCGCCACCACGGGCACCAACACCCCCGACGTGACCTTGACGTACAGCTCCATCGACGAGGCGCTGCAGTCGGGCTCCGGCGGCAACTTGGACATCCCGGCCCGGTTTTCGGGCGCCGTCATCCGCAGCGGCGAGATCATCATCACGGGCGCCACCAACAGCATCCCGGTGACGACCACGACCTTGTTGCCCGGTGTGGCCAGTGCGGCGAGTGCCGCCAGCGAGAATGCCACCTCCACCAGTAAAAGTGGCGCCGACGTGCTCGGCGGTGTGCTCTCGCGGGACGGGATCAACTGGACGGTGTTCCGGCCCGTGGCGCTCGCGTTGGGCATGGTGCTCTGCGTGTGTATTTTGTAAAAGTTAGGACTGTAATATTACGGATAGAGATTAGGCAGGCCCTGTAGCGGCTACGCGGTATCGGCCAAGTAGCAGGAAGTAACGAGATCTTGCCACGCAGCTATTACTCTGCTTTTGTAAAGGCAAGGGCGGCAGTACTGCCGAGAGACTGCACTACGAGGCAACACCCCACCTACCAGCACACTAGGCTCACAGGCACCTGTGCATTACGCGTCTACTGTATAATAATAAATAAGCTCACATCGGGCGCAACTCGAGGGTCGGCCCCGAGCGCTCAATGTCCTGCGGGGTGGCGTCGTACTGGGTCACCTTCAAGTAGTACTGCTGGTCCTTGCCCTCGTAGTAGCGGTAGTAGTTGTACCAGGCAATGTCCAAGATGGTGATGGTCAAGCCGAGGGTGTTGACAAAGTTCAACTTGTCGCCAAAGATGAGCAGGCTGAGCACGATGGTCAACAACTCCTTGAAGATGCCCGCGATGGAGAGGGTGGTGACCTGGGCCACGGTGAGGAGCTTGAACTCGCTCAAGGTCATCAAGAAGGCCAAGAAGCCCGGTATCACCATCAACGAGATGGTTCTGAACAAGCCGACCGTGTCCCACACGGTGGCGTCGGTGAAGTTGTCCCAGCCCTCGAACACCAACCCGATGGCGAGCAAAATGAGGCACATGGCGGGCGAGATGTAGAAGATGGTCGAGATCGAGTTGGGGGTGTAGGGGTTGCGCTTGAGAAGCAACTGGGTGAAGGACCAGCGCAAGCCCGACATCATGGACGCGCCGATCACCAACACGATGCCCAAGTCGGTGTCCTCGCTCGAGCCGAGGTGCTGCGACAAGTCGGCCGGGTCGGCGGCGGGGTCCTTCCTGACCATCATCACCACCGACGCCGTCATCACGAGCACGATCACGACCAAGCGCCAGTTGAAGCGCTCCAACCGGAAAAGCAACCCGAACATGAGCACGAACATCAACGAGGACGTCTTCAACATGGTGTACAAGCTCAAGGAGATGAACTTGAACGACACGTTGGACAAGCCAATGTCGCCGGCCGACGCGATGGCGCACGGCAAGATCTGCCGGAGGTAGGTGGCGGCGCCCATGTGGAACACGCGCAAAAACGGCCCCGCGCGAGCCGGGCCGTTGACGGTGGGCCGCAACCCGGGCCGGGCGTAGAGCACGCCGCAGCTGAGCACCATGAGACACAACTGGTGGAACGACGTGATCAAGATGGGGAACCGGAAGTCGAGGCCCTCCTTGCCGAACATCCACTTGTTGTAGATGGAAATCGAGAGCGAGAACAAGTACCACGCCGCGATGTAGGCCCCGGCTTCGGCCGTGCGGCGCGAGATCTGCACCGGGCCGACGCGCATCACGGGGCGGCTCGCGCCGCTGCCGGCGCCGGCGCCGGCCGCAAACGCGCCGTGCCCGGGCCGGTCCTCGTCCATGTCGGAGCTGGGGGTGTCGGAGCTATGGGTGTCGTACAGGGTCGTCTGCGTGGGGGACGTGGGGGCCGAGTTGGCGGGCGTGGACACGGCCAGGCTGTTGGTGGAGAGGGCGGGGTGGAACGACACGGCCCGCGACTTGCCGGACATGCGTGTTTGTGTGTGGTTGTGGTGGTGGAGCCTGGTTTGTGTGTGGGATTGGTGGGATTGGTGGGTTCGGTGGTTGGTGTTTGGTGTTCAAACGGGCCAACGCACGGGTGGAAACGGCCAATTTTCGCGGGCAGGGCTGGCGCAGCTCGGGTGGTGCCGGGGATCCAATAAAAACAGTACCGTTGCTAGCACCGTGTGCGGTTCTGGCGGTGCTGTGGTGATGGCCAGTGGTCCCCAATGGGATCCACACACGCCTGAAAAAAAATCTCGGGCCCTCCACGGTGAGTATGCGAAACCCCAGCCGGCCCGCCACATCCGCCGCTACACACACCCCGGCGCCGCTACCCGCTATCTGAACCCGCTGCCGTGGCCCCCACCGCACGCCCAACACCGCTGTGTCTTTTTCCCGGCCCGTTTCCGCCCACCAGACCGGTTTTTCTGCTGCTGCTGCTGGCCACGCCGTTTCCGGCCCTGTTTTCCCCACCCCTATCTCCGGCGCTAACCGATGCTGAAAAACACCGACGCGAGCTCGTTGCTCAACTTGCAGGCCGAGTACATTCTCAACGAGATCCGGGCCGCGCAGGGCCCCAACCCGGGCGGGCTCTACTCGCTCGTGATAGACGACAAGATCGAGTCCATCATGTTCCGGGTGCTCAGCAAGGAGCAGCTCTTGCGGATCGTCACGTCGATCGAGAAGATTGACGAGCGCCGGCGCGCCAGCCCGTTTCTCCAGGCCATCTACTTGGTGGACTTGTCGGTGTACAACTTGCGGTGCATCGCGGCCGACGTGCACACGGGCCGGTACAAGAGCGGGATCGGCTTGTTTGTGCCGACGTACGACCCGCACACGCTCGCCTTCTACAACCTGGCCCAGTTCCTCGGCTCCGCGCGCGTCCAGGCCTACTTGGTGCTGGTGCGCAACGCCTACGTCGACCTCTACCCGCACGAGCTGCGCGTGTTCATGCCCGACAACTTCACCGCCAACTCGATGCCCATATACTACAACGAGAACTGCTCCGAGTTTGTGTTGCCGCAGATCAAGCTCGCCGCCAAGGCCTTGGTCAACTTGATGGTCATCACGGGCGAGTACCCGCTCATCCGCTTCTACAGCCCCAACGCCCTCAACCACCACAGCTACACGGCGTCGCGGCTCTCGGAGTTGATCGCCGACGAGTTCCAGCAGCAGATCGACAACTACGCCCGCGAGAACTTGAACTTCCCCCCGCCGGCCGACGGCAAGCCGCGCTCCATCTTGCTCATTGCCGACCGCACCATCGACTTGTACGCGCCGCTCCTCCACGAGTTCACGTACCAGGCCATGGCCATGGACATCGTGCCCAGCTTGGAGCGCAAGGGCGTGTACGAGTACGCGTTCGAGGACGAGACCGGCCAGCGCAACACGGCGGCCGCCGTGTTGGAGAACGAGAACGACCCCACCTGGATCAGCCTCCGCCACTACCACATCATCGAGGCGTCCGAGTTGATGGGCAAGTTGTTCAGCGACTTTGTCCTGGCCAACCTGTTGTTGGTCGACCGCTCCAAGGTGGCCACCACCTCCGACATCCTGTACGTCATGGCCCACTTGAAGGGCTTTGACGAGGAGCGCAAGTTGATGGTGTTGCACAAGACCTTGATCGAGGAGTGCTTCGAGTTGAACACCAGGCGCAAGCTCGCCGAGTTCGCCGCCGATTTCGAGCAGACGTGTGCGTCCGAGGGCATCACCTTTGAGGGCGAGCGCAACAAGACGTTGCACAACGACTTGATCGTGTTGCTCGCCCGCGACGACTTGCACATCAACGACAAGATGCGCTTGGTGTTGATCTACGGCTTCTACCGCGGCGGCTTGATCGAGGCCGACTTCCGCAAGCTCGTCAAGTTCATCGGCGTCGACGACAGGCAGATCATCTCCCTCATCTCGCGCTGCTTCGAGAACCTCCACAAGCTCGGCTTCCCCATCGTCAAGGACAATGTCAAGGACAAGAAGGTGGTCAAGAAGATGTTCCACACCATCAACAACCAGGGCACCTACAACACGTCGCGCTTCGGGCCCGCCCTCAAGGCCCTCACCCAGAGCCTCATCAAGTACAGCTTGGACGAGGACTGGTTCCCCTACTTCCGCGACAAGCCGTTGGTGGAGGACATGCCCGCCAGCACCTTGGAAAATACAAACTCGTTCAACAGCCAGAACGGCTCCTTGCGCAACACCAGAATCAAGCCGGTGTGGGCCCAGTCGCTCAACTCCACCCACTCGCAGTTGCTCCAGCTGCACCAGCAGTCCAAGCAGCGCATCTTCTGCTACGTGGCCGGCGGCATCACCTACTCGGAAACGCGCTCCATCTACGAGTTGGCCACCGCCTTGAACAAGGACATATACATCGGCTCCGAGTCCATATTGAAGCCCCGCGACTTTCTCATTGGCTTGCAGAGCATCGACACCGCCAAGAGCGTCATGGACTTGGATTTGCACCTCATGAAACAGAAGCACCGGTCGAGCGAACCGCCCGCCTACTTGTTTGAGGACGGCAAACCCAAACAGCCCCAGACGCCGGTGCCGCAGCCCATGCCAGCGTCGTCGTCTTCGGCGTCGCCACGACCCGCCAGCTTTCAAAAGCGCACGTCCTCGATAAGCGCCAACTCGTCGTCGCCCGAAAAGAAGGAGAAGGAAAAGACCAGATCAAGATTGAAGAAACTCTTCAAGTAGCGCCGTTGCCCGTATATATAGTCAATACATGTTTCGTCTGATTAACCACCAATTACTTTTTGAATACTTGTTTTATTAATGCTTCTATACACTCTATATCGTTTGCAACAAGTCACGGCTCGGCGGGATTACTCATCGTCGTGCACAAATCCACCCTGTTTACACAAGGAGTAGAACAACGAGTCCTTCTTCTTCAAGAGGTTATCAGGAGTGTCGAATTCTGCAACTTCACCCTTCTCTAACACAATGATTCTGTCCGAGTCCAAGATGGTGTTCAATCTGTGTGCAATGGTGATGATGGTCTTCTCCTTGAATTCGCTTCTGATGGTCTGCTGAAGGATCTGGTCCGTCTCAACATCAACAGCAGCAGTCGCTTCATCCAAAACTAAGATGTTGGAGCTCGTCATCTTCAACAAAACACGTCCCAAACACATCAACTGTCTTTGACCAATCGACAAGTTACCACCGCCTTCGCTGACCTTGACGTCCAAGGGGGTCTCAATGTCGGCTTCTTTATCCCTTTCGTCGTACATCTTGTGGACGTGGTCCTTCAAGTGCGACAACTCAAGCGCCTTCCAGATCTGTTCATCATTATACTCGTTGGTAGGATCCAAGTTGGATCTGATGGTCCCTTCGAACACCTGCGAATCCTGAGGAATGATCGACAACTTGTGTCTCAAGTCAGCCAAACCAATATCACCAGTCTTGATGGCATCAATGTCAATCTGACCACTGAAGGCTTCAATGATTCTAAACAACGATAACGTGATCGACGACTTACCGGCCCCGGTTCTTCCCACAATACCAATCTTCTCCTTTGGCTTGATGTGCAAGTTGATGTTCTTCAACACTAAATCCAACTCAGGTCTGTACTTGGTGGAGTAGTTCTTGAATTCAATTTCACCGCTCTGGGGCCATTCCTTTGGTGGTCTGTTGTCCTCAATGATTTCTGGTGCTTCAGGAGTCAATCTCGAGTATTCCATAATTCTTTCCACAGACACAATGTTAGTCTCGACTTCCACAGTCATTCTCACAATCCAGTTCAACGACTGGGTGATCTGCAAAGCATACGAAACAGATAAACCAACCAAACCAGCAGTCAACTTACCCGATTTTAAGGTCAAAATAGATAAACCGGCTGCACCCAAGATAATCACCGAACCTAAGAACTCCAATCTGACGGCCAACCATCTGTTAGCGTTAATGGCTGGATGGTAGGCTGACATGTTTCTGTCAATTCTGGTTTCATTCAAAAACTTGAATCTGTCTTCTTGGCCGTAAGCTCTGATGATAGAAACACCAACCAATGATTCCTGGAAGTTGGCAAAAATTGGCGATCTCGAAACAGAATCCAATCTTCTCAATTCTCTCGAAGTCTTCAAGTAGTATTGCTGGTAGTAGACGTATAAAATACCCAATGGACCAACAATAAAAATGAACTGCCAAGTAGAGAAACAAATAACACCAATAGTAAGAATGACCTTAATCGAGTTGTTGAAGAACATACTGAAAACTCTACCCAAAATTTCATCAATCTTGTACACATCATTAGAGAATCTGTTTAAGATTCTCCCAATTGGAGTAGTCTCAAAGAATGACATTGGGGCTCTCAACACACTGACCGCCATTTGGTTGTGCAACTTCTTGGAACCTTGAATGGTACAGAAGATCCAAAGGAAACAGTTCTGAATCAAAGACGAAGCAGAGAAACCCACACCCAATAAGAAGTAAATACCCAAGTACTTAGTGATATCAGGGTTGTAACCGTATTTAGTGTTAACTTCAGACCAGTGCTTCAACCACACGTTAGAACCAACATTGATACTGAAAGACAAAAGAGCAGTGACCAAGAAAATAACAACATTAATTGGGTTACAGGCATCAGCATATTCCTTGTAAACAGCCCACTGGACCTTACCTTGTTCAAGATGCTCCTTTCTGGCCTTGGCTTCGTCGTCCTCTGGCTCTTCGTTTTCGATATCACGTTCTTCATCAGGAATTAACGATGCATCAGAGGCTCTTCTTAAACTACCAACTTCATAGTCGGAGTCGGAATCCAAGTTAGCCAAGTCATCATCCTTGATTTCTTCTTCTTCGACTTCCTTCTTGTCTTCACCCTCAGCAATAGTGGACGAAGACGAACTGGAAGCATCCTTCTTTTTACCGAATTCCTCAATCAATTGACGGATCTTACTGTTTTCCTGCTTGATAATGTCGTCATAAGTACCCTGTTCAACAATTCTACCATCGCTAACCAAATGCAAGTTATCAGCAATGCTCAAAACCTTGATCGAGTTGGTAGCCAACACACGACACTTGGTCTTCAACAAACCGTTTGGACCCAAGACATGATCAGTCAAGTGCTTACCAACGTGCTCGTCAACGGCACTTAAAGGATCATCCAACAAGTAAACATCAGCTCTGGCGTAAACAGCTCTGGCCAAAGACAATCTAGCCTTCTGACCACCAGATAAGGAGATACCCTTTTCACCGACTTCAGTCTTATCACCCTTAGGCAAGATCTTCAAGTCGATGGTCAAGGCACATGCCTTCAAAACGTGTTGATAGAATTCAGCATCGTACTTGTGGCCAAACAAAATGTTATCTCTAACAGTACCATTCATAATCCAAGGAACCTGCGAAACGTATGCAATCTTTCCGTGCAAGTTGACTTCACCGTCCAACTTGTACAAGTCACCCAAGATGGCTTGCACAATAGAAGACTTACCGGAACCGACCTTACCGACAATACAGTCCAAGTGACCCTTCTTGGCCACCAAGTTGATGTTGGAAAGAGCCACCTTGTAGTTCTGTTCACCCTTAGCCTTGGACCATAAGAAAGTACCGTTTTTTATTTGAACGGCAGTTTCGCCAATCTTGGTGGCTCTGGAGGACTTGACGACGGCATCTCTCTGCAATTCGGAACTGGTTAAGAATTTGGTCAATCTGGTGATAGCAACCTGTGCTTCGACAATATTGGTAATAACCATAGGGACAACAGCCAATGGGAAAGACAAAAGGTTGAACAACGACAAGGCTGGGAAAACCAAGTCAGTAGACAAACTCTTATCCTTTTGGGTCAAGACAAATAAGGCAAATGTAGAACACGAAACCAAGAACGGAGCCAAGGACCAGGTGAAGTTGGAGAAGGCAGAGAAAATACCCATTCTCTTCAAGTTAGCCAACTCCTTTTCGTTTCTAACGTGGTTCAATCTTTGCAAGTAAGGGTGTTCCCAGCCATACAACTTCAAGGACTTGATGTTGTTCAAGATCTCACTGATCAATCTCGATCTCTCGTCCTTGTTCTTCATCTGGGTCTTTTGCAACTTCTTTTGGTAACGGGCGATAACGGCGTTCAAGGGGATCATAATGATCATGATGAACACACCGGCCCACATGGAATTACCGATCAATCCATGCAACGAATATAAACACAAGAAGATCTGGAAAGGACCCGACCAGATGATTTGCAAGTTCTGGACCAAGTCCTGCAATCTTTGCACATCGACCGACATCAAGTTGACAATGTCACCGGTGGTGGATTCCTGCTTGGTTTCGTTGGACAACACCAAGGACTTGTTGTAGATAACAGCAGTCAAGGAGGACTTGATCTTCATACCCAAGTCAAAGGCCCTCTGGAAGTACTGGTGCAAACAGGCGGTCTGCACGACCGAGACAATGAACATGGACACGGCGATCATGAAACCCTTGGTCAATGGGATTGGCTCGCCGGCCTTCAAGGACTCGGAGTATTCATTGACAAACTTGATCAACAATCTCAACAACTGAGGCTGGACAAAAGCTAAGGCATCCTGGAGACCCTTGAACACACCACCCAACAAGAACTGGGCGCCGAAAGCCTTGGCCACGGCGATGAACAACGATGGCTTGGACTGGGTGGCCCAGAACTGGTTGAATTCGCCGGCGGTGGCGGTGGCCTTCAACTCCTTGGGCAAGGTTGGCAAGTCCTTCTCGGTCAAGTACTGGATGTAGCCCTTTTTCATCAAGCCGCCCATCCAGTCAAAGGTGATTCTCGAGAACACGTTGGCGGTGTCGTAGGGAGAGGTCTTGACCAAACTGGTGTACACCGGCACAGGAGGCAACAAGAGCTCGATCAACAAGATGAACAAGGCGTTGAAAGTGGAGAACACAATGACGGTGCCGAAGGCGGTGTCAATCTGGTCTCTCAAGTTGAGGTTGACGATCCTGCCAATGTTCAAGATCACCTGGAACAACCAGTAGAAAAGCAAAACGCCGTTGGGGATGGTGGCCTTGTACTGCTCGAGGTAGTGGATGGCGAAGGCAACCACGGTCGCGGCGGCGTTGGCAGCCAACGCCGAGTTGATGATGCCGGCCTGGCTGTACTGCGAAAACTGCACCACCAGAAACACAAACTGCACCGCCACCAACACCAACTTCGCGTAGAAGGACCACGACTTTCTGTTGGCCACCGTGACCTTTCTGGCACGCAACCCGACCAACTGGTGGGCCCCGACCACGATCATCAAGGCCGCCGCCCCACCAAAGAGAAGGCCCTGCAAAAAGCAGGGGGTCAAGTCGTTGTAGCGGGGCGAGAGCGGGCCGAAGCCGTCCTCGGACGAGGTGCACGCCAACCAGGAGACGGAGGAGGAGTTGGAGGGGACATTGGCCGCATTGGCCTGTCTGGCCACGTCTAGCGTGGCATTGGAGGACGTGTATAGCACCGGCAAATTGCTGAGCAAGCTCCAGCTGTTGGGGAGGAAGTGGTGGCCCCCGCCAAGCGCAATAGCATCTATCTGTTCCATCGCGGTATCACACTGCTAGTTAGCACCAGTTGCAGCAGAAAGAACAAACCGGCTACCAGCAAATAGAAAAAGTTTTTCATGATAGCTGAAAAAGCCATCTAATACGCCAAAAACCAGCTACCACAATACGAGACAAACCTCCAAAAAATGCGACAGAAAACCGGCCTGTGTGCAGGAATGATTACAAATAGATAGCGTGGCTAACGGCTGTTGCCCGATCGGGACATTAACCCGAGATTGGGGGATCCGTCCGTCTGGTGCCATGGCCGCGATAAGGACGTCAGGGTCGGACTGTGCAGTATGGGCCACAGGGGAGTCGGGGAGGTGCATCGCGGTGTAGGGGACGAGCAGGCGGTTGGCGGTGCAGTTCACGCGCAGCAGCTTGTTTGTCATTGCGTTCGCTCTAGTGTGTCTGTAGTGCTGCGTTGGTGCATTTGGCCAAGTTCGGTGCATTTCGGCCGATTTTGCATCCATCGCAACACACCCCGAAACGCATCTGGCACTGGTATTTTCCACTCTACCACCTAAGCGGTCACGGGAACATCTGACTCGCTGTCTGCTGGTCTATGCCGCAAGGAATCTACTCTAGGTTGTCGTCTTTTTACAGCGACACTCTGACTAAGCGTAATCCGGACAACTCTGTTTTGCTGTGAAAAATTGCCAATTCTACAGAGCCTACTCGTCACCAAAACCAGTGCACCGCCTTTTTAGTTTGCAGTCTTACTCTACACCAGAGAGGAGAGGACACTTGGTAACGGGACCTGGTGAGTCACACCAGCGTGATCTCGCAAGCAAACGGCGCAATGCACACCACACGCCCATCGTGACACACCCCCGGCTGTCCTGGACCAGCCCACCCCAGTCGGTCCCACACGGCGACACAGCCATAAGTGAGCCGTGATTCACGGCTGGTGGCAGAGGATGTCTCTCACCGGCCAAGTGTCGCGTCTAGTGTCACATTTTACGACACACCCAAAGTTCGCGACAAAGCGCCGGTCGTGCGCGCACCACGGAATTCACCTAGAGAAAATTTTTGTTGTTGACTGAGGTCGAACCAGCACCCCTTTCCCATCAGCAAGCATAGAGTGGACAATGGTACGTGTTTTAACAATGCAGCGGCGGCGGAATTGCAGAAAGAAGGATGCGGACCAGCCCCATCCCGTTTTCCCGGTGGTTTTGCTGCCAGCAGGGCCTCCAAGACCAGCGTACTAACCCCAGTCTCTTATAGTTACCCTTATACTTATTAACATCAGCCAAATCCAAGCAAATCTTGATAGAATTGAAAAACGGCGAGAGCTTGACCGGCGAGCTAGTCAATTGCGACTCGTGGATGAACTTGACCTTGAAAGATGTCATACAAACCAGCCCCAATGGCGACAACTTCATGAAAATCCCCGAGATCTACATCAGGGGCAACCACATCAAGTACTTGAGATTGCCCGAGCAGGTCATGGACTACGCCAAGGAACAGAACATGATAAATATGGAACAAAGAAATAGAAACCAGAAGAGAAGAGGCGGCAACAACAACTACAACAACCAGGGTGGCAGATACGGAAATAGAGAAAGAGGCAGCGGCGGCCATTTCAGAAATGATCAGAACAGAAACAGCGGCGGCAACCGTCGTTTCAACAACAATCACAACAACAATCACAACAGTAATGCTAGCAATGGCCAATAAATCCTTTTCAATTCATACATTAGTCCCATTTATTCGTCCCACTTTACAATCCCCAGTGCTCCCTCCAAGCGCTTTAATGTTAAAAATGGTTTAATGAATCTGTACCATATATATATTAATACGTATATCTGCATCTTATAGGTAACTTTTTGGCTTTTATTTTTTTTTTGGATTTTCTTTTTTGGTAAGTAGAATAGAACATTCTCCATTACGGAATCTGGCTTATTGTAGTGAATCGTTACTTGTCTCCCTGAGTCACTTTCACAATTGCAAAATTGGCTGGGGATGTATTTTGCCACTAAAGCATTCTTACCAATGATTGTATGTCTAATTTTCTGTATTCTGGAGCGCCCGGAAATGATTGCAAAAAAGATATCTTACACTCCCAGCCATTTGGCAGCCACCAATATAGCTACGCCATACTCAATATTGCTGTCTCATTTTGTTACATTCGCTTCACATTATTGCTTACTGCAGAGCTAATCGTATTACTCTTGCTCCTCAAGACTGAGCACTTCGTATTTACCCGCTATGTCCACAAATCGCTACCAATATGATCCTTCCAAACCCATACAAGATCAGCCGCTTCCGCAAAGGCAACAAAGACTACCTGTAAGAGGATCCGCCATACAAGTGCCGAATCAAAATTCTAGCCTTTTTCAAAGGCAAGATTCCACAACACAATCAACATCAATACGGCAGTCTCCACAACCAAGCTTATCCATGTTGCTACCACTCCCCCCTCAACGTTCACTCCAAACTCCCATACCACAATCTCACTTTGCAGTAGCACAACAGGTTAACAATTGTGAAGAGCTACCAACTATAACGGAAGATATTGAAATGGTAGACGCAGAAGAGTCTATGACCTCTTCCAGCCACTCGCCATTAACTCCAAATCAGATCTACTCAGAAGCCGAGACTTCTCAAGAAAGCAAGGTGAAGTTTCTGCATCATCCAAGTTATTCGGGTCGCCCTCCACATATACTCCCACAAGCTGGATTTGGCTCAAATTTAGTCAGAAGTGGTCTTCTAAGAAATAACTTTGATACTAGAACAGCTAGATGTCCTTTGACGCACGGGTCTAACACCCCTTGCACGTATTGCCAGTACTTGCCATATGTGCAATCGTCGCTAGCTAAATATGTCATCAATGCCGAGGATCTAGTTTTGAGTGAAGAAAGATCCAGCAGTGAAAATTTTAGTGGCAGTGGAAGTGATGGCAGCCATGAAAGCGACGATGATCCATTCAATGATGGTGATTACGATCATGATGAATACAATATCTTCGATGATGATGATCAATATCAAATAGATCCAAGTGAATACTTCTTGGATAAGAATGACGAAGAAGATGACGATGACGACAATTTTGCAGATATCAATATGGAAACATCTTACTCGTTTAATAGCTTGACTTCAAAAGAGATTGAGCTTGCTTTGGAAACATTGTTGAAAAACATTCTAGAGCACATGGAGGAAGTCAAACTGATTGTTGATGAACCTCACACTGAGGCGAACCACGCAAGCAGTCCAAGTAAACGATTTAAAAGTCTAAATGGAATTTACCAATACTATCACTACTACTACAATCTCAGAAAAGGTAATGAGGTGACCAATAAAGAAAACGAGCATAGTGACATATT
The DNA here is from genome assembly GCA_030578435.1 of Scheffersomyces lignicola. NCBI lineage: Eukaryota > Fungi > Ascomycota > Pichiomycetes > Serinales > Debaryomycetaceae > Scheffersomyces > Scheffersomyces lignicola. Next base: position 3,011 of record JAJMRV010000054.1, on the reverse strand, counting down.
GCCATGCATATCGGCCGGAGAATACGCGTCAAAGAGGTCACTAAGCAAACTAACTGATAAGTTTAGAGTATTTTCGTTCAATTAATTTAGGTAGCTATCTAAAAACTATACTTCAATATTCCAACTTCTCAAATCATCTCTATAGTTTACTTCATTGATCAAGCCGTTCATCTCTCTAAAGCCTTCCTCATCATCATCGCCGTCGTCATCTTTACCATTTTGGCTCTCCTTAATTAATTCCGGGTTATTTCCAAGGGGATTATGGGGGTTCTCGAAAATATCATTAATGCACTTCTCAGGACTATAGTTCAATAAATGGTACAATTCTGGGTCCCACGTATTCTCAAGGATTTTAGAATACAACCCGTTAATCAAGGGGTCCATAATTACTGACGATTTCTGATGAAATGCATCCTTCTGTGAAGTACTCGATGTATTCGTAAACGAAGTTGCTGTGTTGGACTTTTTAGAATGACTGTTGCTGCGCTTGAGCTTATTCTTATTCTTAAATATATTGTGACCCGAGCTAGTGCCACTCGACTGGGCATTGGCCGAGGATGCAGGAGAGCCCGAAGACAAATTAGCGTTGCCGTCTTCATCAGATGAACCATTAGTCGATGATACGTTGCTATGTGACGACGAACTTTGATGGTCGGAAAACACATTATTTATGCCTCCAAATACGTTTTTCCTCTCAAACTGCGGCACAATAAACCCGGAACTTGAAACATGCTGGCTATTACCGTTGGTATTGAGGTTGCTGCTGGTGCTGCTTGTATTCGAAGTGACAACCTTTAAGTCTTTCGACGTTTGACTGTGCGTCTGGTTGTCAGTTATTTGTAACTGGGTGTGGAAATCATAGTTTGAGGGCAACTCGCTTAGCGATATGCTTAGGCTTAGGATGGAGTTTACCTTTGACTCCTTAAGTAGGTACTTTGACGTTATGAGCTCGTTAAAGTTCAAGTATTCAGATAGGTTAACATCGACTCTCCCCAATGGGATAATCGATTCATCGCCACCACTAGAGCCGTTGGTAGTATCCTGGCCATCCTTGTGGTCTTTTCTTGCCTTTTCTGTCACGTAATACACCTTGAGGGACAAGTACTTGTTTCCAATGAGGTTTTCGTTCTTTTTCAACGGGAATTTCAAGTTGCAGGATAGTTTGTAGTTGAAGGTGCACTTGAAGTTGTGGATTCTTTTTCTGGACGAAGTGGCGGATACGTGACCAGACGAGGTGCTGGTGTTGTTGTTGCTGCTGCTCCCAGGCTTAAGCTTGTTGGCAATACTCAGGGATAAGGACGAAGAAGTCGAGTCGTTTGTTTCGATATTGGACGATTTTCCATTCCCGTTATTGTGATGGTGGTGGTGGTTCAACTTGTCCAGAAACTTGTGGATCTTGCCGTCTCGGATGGAGAGTTCCACGAAACAGGAACCATTGATCTGCGGGATGTTGGATAGCTCATTTACAGTAAGCTCAAAGGCGAACTTTGGTCTTTTGGACGAAAACATGCGATGGGGGAGTGGAAATTCCAATTGTGCCGGGTGCAAGTGATAGTGCGTTTCTGGGGCAATTATATGTTAGCCGGGGTACAAATGGAGTAAACTACACTAGCTGGATGATCTTACAATCGTCCGCGGTGGTTAGAGCTACGTTGTGGTACCGTAGTTGAGTGCAATGGAGTAGTAGTCGGCTTTCAACCATCTGTAGCAATTAAGCCAGCTCCGGATTTTTTCTCCGTAAATTGCGACCCTGTAAAGCCGCTTCGCGCTAGAGCGTTTGGTAGTAGAAGGAAGTGATGTATACCATAGAATAGTGCAATGTAGTTGTATAGTATACTATTCAGGCTGAGCAGGTGGGGGCAGAATACACGAGCTTGAATTGGTAAACGTGTGAGTTTAGCGGCGTCAGACCACACATACTTGTGCAGTAGAGATAAAGTGTGAGTAGTAGTAACTGTCGTGCACATGACATTTCCCCTGTAGTTTCTATGTCGCAAAATATGATTCATCATATTTGCAGCTATGTTTCAACTTATGTTTCAAGTTATGTTTCAACTTATGCTGCTGCATATGTTTCAACTGCTCATCTTCGTTCATTACTCACTATATAAGTACGTAATTCCTCTATTTCTGACCTAGCATCTCCTTTGTTTCCTCAGATGCCAGCTACATCTCAATACAAAAGTATAACTTACTATAAAAACTACGTCTAGCCAATCGCAGATGTTATACAGTAACAGTATGATATATTAACAGCGTAATACATTAGATTATCTGTGTACAGTGTTGTTACTTATTTTCCATACCTAGGACTGGAATTGCCCATACTACTGTTAAGAATACCATAAAATTAGACATATACCTCATTAAACTATATTGAAGGTGTTGTACTTAGAGCAGCTACCGGGTACTGAATCACCAAGAAGATTACTTGTATATTAAATAGATATGTAGAAAGCAGGAGGTTACCTGATACATATAGAAACACGATGCTCAGTGGTTTATGTACTATAGACAACATACCACCTAGAGAAGTGTCAGCGAATATCTAGCATGTAACTACATACCCGTCACAGAAGGTTTAAGAAGTCCATAATAATATTCTGCTTGTTGGTTTAAGCGGCTAAAAAAAACATGCAGCATTTTACATTTATCTACCATATTTTTATCAGTAAGCGCTCATCCTTTCTAAAGGTATCTCTTCATTATCATCACCATCATGTCTTACTTGATAAATAAGGCATGTGCCTTTTACTGCAGAGTATTACAAGATGGAAATTATAATGATGTTCGTTCATTAGCACAATGTGATTACGATATTATGCAAAACAACGAGCATGAGTTAGACTTTGAAAGTTTAACTGATCAACAAAAATTGGAGTTACTAGAATATCTCCCCAATAATGATAAATATGATGACAAGTTTAAGCTTGAACGTCAAAAGTTAGTGTTCATGATTTTGAATTTCCAAGTTACAACAAATAGACAGAAATATATTGATATCGATTATA
>JAJMRV010000053.1:0-47591 GCA_030578435.1 Scheffersomyces lignicola | reverse complement strand
TTTCTCAAATAAGGATCGCAGTTGATAATTTGACGATGGAATTACTTCATTTGCTTTGGAAGTCGTTCGGTGCAAAATTGTAACTGGGAAGGGCACGTTGAACATGACACCTAAATAGAAGATGTTTTCAAATAGGCTAGCAAGTGACATATAATATTCATCCTTGTAATTCTTGGTATGCAAATAGGCAGATATACGTGTGGTTCCCCGTTGCAAAATTTTGGCAACATCAGCGGGAAATCCATTACTATCAATATATTTATAATCGATATCAATATATTTCTGTCTATTTGTTGTAACTTGGAAATTCAAAATCATGAACACTAACTTTTGACGTTCAAGCTTAAACTTGTCATCATATTTATCATTATCGGGGAGATATTCTAGTAACTCCAATTTTTGTTGATCACTTAAACTTTCAAAGTCTAACTCATGCTCGTTGTTTTGCATAATATCGTAATCACATTGTGCTAATGAACGAACATCATTATAATTTCCTTCTTTTAATACTCTGCAGTAAAAGTCACATGCATTATCTATCAAGTAAGACATGATGATGATGATGATGATGATGATGATGATGATGATGATGATGATGATGATGAACATATACCAAGGATGAGCGCTTACTGATAAAAATATGGTAGATATATGTAAAATGCTGCATGTTTTTTTTAGCCGCTTAAACCAACAAGCAGAATATTATTATGGACTTCATAAACTTTCTGTCATGCCTATGGAACAATAAGCAAAAACACTGTATACGAATTTTTCTCCTGCAGCAATATACGAGGAGTTACACATCATAAGGAAATAAGATAAATAGTTCTGTTAAATATAAAGAAAACCAGTCTAATATATATACCGTTGTATCTGCTGTCGATAATCTGCTACTCAGGTAAACCTTGTATGCAATGGTTCCGCGCCAGTTACAAACCCCCTATAAGCCTAAGAATAAATAGTGTTCCAGCACCATCTAGCAAGAATTGAACCGAATCCCTAAAACGCAATCTCCTTGAATGAGCTCATCAAACTGAGATGGAACTTGGACCACACATCAGCACTGTCACACATACTAGCCTCCTGGTAGTACTCGCGGTACAACTGCTTAACGGTACTGGTTTCAACCGCTACATTCTTGTGCAGAATCACCAAGTAATCATATATACTGATCCACCGCAAGAGCTTGGTCTCGTCTTTCAGTTCTAAGCCCCAAATCTCCTCGTTTTGCAACATCTTGATACTGGCAGCAGACGCGGCTTTGATGGCGCTGCTGAGTTGTATGTCTACAGCACTCGACTTTCCTTTGCATTTGCTCAGCTGCTGCAACTCCAAAACGTCGTATTCGTCATCGGATGATGTCAAGGACGAGAAGTTGGATTTGGCATCGGAAGACACCGATTTGCGCACCGGAGTCGGAACTGGGCCAAGACTCATGAGACTGGTAGCGCTGAGCTGTGAGCTGAACGACTTTTTGATACCTACATTGTCATTCAAATGGCTAAGTGCACTACCTATCAGCCCACCGGGGTGTTTCATAGAAAATTGTCTTTTTCTCTTTAGCAAATCACGCTCTATCATTTCCAGAAGCGCCAAAATGGTGGCGTCCGCTAAAATGAGCGACAACGTCGTGGAAACTGTTGGGGCCGGAAGCCCATGAATAGACTCTTCGTTCAAATAGCTGGGTAGTTCTGTAAATAAAAGACTGTGGATCTGGGGGTGTGCCGCCAATTTGGAGTTCCTGTTACACGTTAGCAAAATGATGGGCAAAGAGGGGGAAAGATGAGGCAAAAGCTGCAACAACTCGGAAGTATTTCCGCTAGCAGTCAAAAGCACCAAACAGTCCTTGTTCTGGTCTATGAGTCCCAAGTCTCCGTGGAGTGCCTCACTGGGATGAAGCGTAGATGCTTGTATGGATAGCGAATTCAAAGTAGCAACTAACTTGTTGGCAATTTTGAATGATTTTCCGATTCCCGATATGACTATTTTGCCACGGTTGATGTAGTTAGTTTTGAAAAGCACGTTTAGCGACTCTAGGAGGTGGGTCTGGCTGAACTTATCTGTCTGGTACTGATCGTAGAGATGAGCGACCGCATCATTCTGGAGCCTGAGTGTGTTTTTGACGGAATCCAAGGCACCAGACGCAAGTCCATCTGGTACAGCGCTTGGACTAGGTACGTTGACATCCATTTCGACTATTTTCTGGTGTTTGGTGGCGCAATCAATGCTAATTTTCTAATTAGAAGTCCAATTTTTCAGATGGCTGATATGGCTGCGCGGATTTGTCTTTTTCCCGGAGATGGAATTGATTAGTCCTGGTGCAAGCTGCTGCTAGCAAGACTGATTTGCACTAGTCTGAGTAGAATTCGACTGAGAAAGCAGAAACACTGTACACGAATTTAGTAGGAACAAGAATTAGTAAATCTTCAAGAGCTTGTTAAAAGAGAAAGAGTCACAAAAGCTGTGCTGAGACTGAGCCAAATTAATAATCCGCCGCATGAATTAGGGAATAAAAGCCGTTTCCGTTGGTACGCTACTGTGTACGGGCTGAAACGGCGTAACCTCATAGAACTGCAAAAGTTGGCTATGTATTATAAGAATTACGTAATTTCCTGACTTGGGCACATGAGCAGTATTCCGACCCGGAAAAAAGCGCCACAACAACCCCGTATTGGGAAAAAACATCCTTCACTTTGTGATTGACCAGAGCCCGCTGGGCAGACCGCACCAGCACTAGACAATTCGTAATGTGCTACAGGTGACCAGGTAACCAGACGAAGATGGTGTAAATTTAGGGAATCCCGCAGCGCCCCCGATTTTTGCCTTTATAGTTTGCCCCCTGCCTATTGTTCTGTTTCAGATGGCCGCGATTATCAGATGCGAAATGGCAGATCACTACTTCCACTTGCAGTGACGGTTTGCCATACAGCGTAGCTCTATATTCTCTATTACAATATTGTAAGCAATTACCGGAAATTCAGGGATATTATCTGTTGCCAATTGTCATCACAGCAAATGCAACAGCTACTTTTTGGGCTCTCTTACAAACTATTTTCAAATAGGGTTTGAAATGGGAAACTAAAGTTTCAAATGGGACATTAGTATTATTATATTCGTTAAAAACAGAGTCCGACGTGCTAAATACAACATTGTCTAAGAAGTATATGAATTAAATTCAATTAATTGATATAACTCTTCATTAGGATCAACTTTGGCACCATCTTCATCCATAGGGTGTAAGTACTCAAATTTATACTCATTCGTATCCTTTGAATCCTCGTTATTATGAAGCGTATCCATATTATTAGATATGGATTCTCCATTAGAGAGACCATTTGAAGATTGTAGTTGCTCGAATAAAGATTGGGTGGTGGTAACATTACTAATGTGACTATCGTTACTGACCTTAGATTGTAGTTCTTCTTGTTTTAAGACCTCATGATTTAACATCGTCTTCCCTCTCAATATCTTTATCTGATTAACCCTTTGCGACCAATTTGATATGAAGGAACCCGATAAATTAGCATGCCACACGTTGGCAAATTGATCTGCAAGGATTGCCAAGTTTCGCACAAAATTAGGCAAATTTGACTCAGACACAATTTTGAAATGATTGGTTGCAAAAACACCTGGCACTCCATGTCTTCTGTACGTTTTGACTTTGTAGAACCTTTCATTTGATTTGGAATAGTCTGAAATAGTGTTCTCACTCAAATTATTCTCTTCCATACTGAGAGATCCCACAAATTCCTTTTCAATTGATGAAGGCGCCGAGATTGTATGTGGAGATATAACAATGCTCAAAAAATTGAATTGTGATTTGATCAAGTTGAAATTAAAGTCTAAGCCAGACTCATCATAATAGATATTTACATAGTTGTTACCGATATGTCTCTTCTTCAATTCAATGATACGTTGCTTCTCATCGTCGCTAAGCTCTTTGTAGATCAATTTCGTATCATTCATCATGGTCGTCACATGGAATATCAATTGGGTTATTGTGTCACGCCAGTATCTAGAATACTCTCCATCAATGTTGTTTTCTGTGTCCAAAGAGCCCAAGTAGATTCCACTCGGATTATCTTTAAGTTTGACCAACTTTCCAATTCTATAAAGAAAGTGTTGATAATGTCGAGAGCCTATTTTATTCAACAAAACTTCCTTTTCAGTCTTTTGACCCTTGCCAATATAGATTATACCAAGTTTGTGAAACTCCACAGTAGGAATTCTATCTAAAACATTCAAAGCTCTTAAAACAATCGTATCTTCGATAATGGGAATCGGTTTGGTAACCTTATTTTGGAGATCAATATGATCGAATAGCTGTAGCAAGAAGTAGTTCGGATTGATGACTCGTTTCTCCTTATTATCTAAATCATGGTAATGATGCTCATCATATTCTAGCCTGGTGACCAATTTCGAAACACCAGTAGGTCTTCTAACAATCAAGTTAGTATCCCCATTGGTATAATCAGTATCTATACTGATTATACTATTTCCAATAATCCATCTATGCAAATTTGCGGTCGAGCTAACTCTTCCTAATTTTCCTGGAGCTGTTGAGTTAATTATCTTCAAAGGCAAATCACTGTACGTGAATCTGACAATGAAATCTAAATAGCCAATTGTCTGATTATCGAATTGTCCTGAGGCACCCTCATTACATTGAATGAGATTCTTTAAGATAAAAGATGAAAGCTTCTTTCTATCATTCATGTTGATTTTCAAGAACCAAGTAGAGATGACATTATATGATAATGATAACATATACTGCGACAAAATGGGGGTGAACTTGGTTGTTTGATTCGACGGTGTTTTGTCCACTAGTGCGTCAACGCCATGTGTTTGTAAAATGCTTTCGCGATCTGTGTTGCTTGATCTCTTTGCTATATCATTTGCAAATTGAATCAACTTAAAAGCTATACCAAACACTCTTCTGAACTCATCTAGTGTGAAATTTGATGTCAAACTTGGTAAATGAATCAACGACAACAAGAATTCCAAAGTATGCGTACTTGCAAATGCACTAGTAATTCTAGTTTGCAAGGTTGTTAGGATAACAGATAGATACTTTTTGATCGACAATGGAATTTCATAACAACACACAGTCAAAATATTAATGCATGGAATGGCAGTTTTTTCCCACGACTCCAAACCAATTATTAATGAATTAATGATTTGATCCTCATCATACTTCGAAAGGATATTGTGGTACCCAACTAAAGGAGTTAAAGTTCTTACTGAAGTCGCTTGTAGATCTGCTTTAGTGACATCTGACGGTAATTTGATATGCACAGGCAAGTTCAAGGTTAATTGATCGCATATCAAATTCTTCAACTTGATAATCTGTTCATCGTTCGACTTGAATAAGTAAATGTTCGACAATTGGGAACAAAAATGTGCCCATATAAATGAATAGATCTCCCAGTCAATGAAGTCTTGCATAATATCAAGTACGATATCGAACCATTCAGTTATGTTTATACCACTGTGAGTAGCGTTCTTTTCATCAAATTGAAATGATTGAGCTTCTTTTTGTAAGCTTAAAACCTTAGAAGGAATGTCGTATAACTTCTCTGGCAAATAAGGTATAACCTCAGGATAAACCCATTTATAACTCTTCATTTTATCTTTGTTGAAACTTGAATCTTCAATATTTCTTTTGAATGAGGCAGACAAACCAGTCATATCACTAGGTTTCGAAATGAAAACTTCAAACTCTGTGTTGACTCTTATTCTAATCAAACACTTCGATATAATCAATAACAAATCGACGTCTTGACACGTCACTGCATACCTAGCCATCCTTATCATGACAGTATAACACTCCTGGGTTTTTTCAATATTATTGCTATTAATGGACACTAAGAATACTCTGGCAACCGCTTTGGCTATTTTCAATAAAAATAATGGTGATGTTGTATTTGAATTGGCTGTCGTCTGAGATATTGAGCTTAATGAAACCAAGCTTATCAACTTTTCAGATTGGGCTTGTGACTGATTAATCTTGCTATCAAGCTGAGAAAGAAAGACCTGACACAATTGCTTGAATTCATTACTCGAAATTTGTATAGCCAAGAAAATAAACAAGTTATCTATCAAGTAATCAATGATAATTTCATCTTTCTCGTATAATGATTTCTTTAGAATATCAAAGACAATATCATAATTCATGCTTGACTTTGAAAATACTGAAGTAGAAACTTCAACAGAATCCTTTATGACTCTCAAACATTCAATTTTTGATTCAGAATTAGTTGTCCCGTAATAAAAATAATTTAATATCTTGATGCAATTATCCTTCCAAAAGGGATTGAGCAATGTACATAGTTTTTCTTCGTTGTAGAATTTCAACACAAATCGAACATTTTCTATTATTAATATTTTGTGATGGTAAATTAAGAAATTGATTAATTTGTCCTTTGGTGACTTTAGTTCATGACTCTCATAAAGTTGTTGCAACGACAAGCAAATCGACTGTAAATAACTCTCATCTTGTGGTGAGTTGATTTTCAAATTCTTTAGTACATCAAACATTGAAAATGAATTAGAATACCATAATTGGAACGGTAAGATTCTGTCAAATGAATCATTAAATTGAACATTAAAATTCTCTTGATACGATTCTTTGGATAATAACCTATCGAAATACCGAAGTAAAGCAGAATTCACTATTGGAATATTATAAGAAAGAGCCGTCCTCACAGACTTGTATATGTTCAAGTAACAATAATCTATCGACGGTCTGCTTTCTGCAGCGTTCACGATTTGCACGAGCTGTAATATTTCAATTGACCCAATACACAGTTGGATCGGAGATAAGGACGAATTCAGACTTGAATGAGATATTTGTAAGCTAGGATCCAGTATCAACTTGTTCAAACTTGTCACTATCAATAGGATTGATTCCTGAGTTGACAAAGTGTCCACACACTGCCAAATCCTCTTGCTTAGAGACTCGTCAAGGTTTAAGCCGTAGATCGAGGCAAAAAGTCTTACTATACCATCGAAAGAGTCTGCTGGTACTGTTCCAAATATTATGATGCAATGCAATAAATCTATAACATGGGAAATGATTAACCTATTTGTGGTCTTAGTTCCAATTGAGATTGTGGTAGTTATTATGGAAACAACTAACGCCTCGTCAAGAATAGTGAAGCTATACTTCAAACAATTTTTAACAAAGTCGAGAGTGTTGATTAATGCCTTGAAATCAAAATTCAGTTCAAATAATAGCTCATCTTTGCCCGGCTCCTGAAGTTTGAAATTCTTAGAACTTGTCCCTACAACGGACAAGCTTGTTCGTATGAAGAAATCAATATTCTTCTCTTCGTCATATATGCAGAAGTCGTGTATGTCCCTTCCGTCATTAGTCAATGCTCGAAGTGCTTCTAAGAATAAGTCGTATTCCGGATCAATTTTAGTGTTTGGCTTTAGTTGGCAGAAGGTGATTATATCTCTGAAATATCGTATTTTTGTACCGACAGCATCGTCATCATGGTTTATACACAGCGTCAAAAGTTTAAGGGCGGATTTTCTAGCTTGTGACAGCATTGAAGGAGCACACAAATCACGGGCTAAATACCATACCTCGGGAATAGAAGAAATGGAGTACTTATCAAGTGATTCTGTTAGTTTCTGCACTGCGGCTAACCTAGTGGACAACGAATGCGATTGTAACTGCTGAAATAGCTGCGGCAAGTCGCCTCCACCGCCCACCACCAACGCATTGATCAGAACCGGAACATTTTTCGAGGAGGATGTCGATTTTAGTGTTTTTGTGAGTGACTTGAACACACTACCTATGCCCGAACTAGCAATAGACGGATGGTGTGTTGACATTATTTTGTTATCTCTCCAAGTTCTTTTAGGCTAGAGTAACTCTATATATTCTTTCCAGCCATTAATTTTTACTATTTACTGCCTGAATATGAGGTGACCCTGCAATCCTTGGTATAATTTTCGTACAATGGTGAATCTAAATTTTTTCTCCAGACTTTTTTGTTAACTTTTAGTGAGATGCTCGCTAAATTTTGCAATTTTACGTTGCTCACAATCTGGTTAGGATTCCTTATGACTTATGCGTAATTATATATACAAATGCTAATTTCTAAAATACAAATAGAGAACTAACTAGCACCAGAAACGGTACACACGGTAGTACAATGGTTTGGCTCTTAAAACGGCTCTTTCTTCTGCTAATTCCTGTTTCAAGGCCTCGATATCAGTCTCCCTTCTTCCGGTATCAATGTCAAGGTCCTTGGCTCTGATAAACAAGATCCAGTTTTTTCTCCAGATCTTGTGACCAAAGTAGAATAAGATTAAAATCACAAAACCTAAGTAACCTTCGAAGAATCCTTCAGCGTTTGGGGCTTCTCCCAACGGGAACAAGGATAACCAGAACTGAGCGATGATGACCAAGGTGTTTAAGACAACACCAAACCAGGAGCCAATAACACCAGTTTGAGAAGTAAATGCTAATTCATCAGTGTCTCTACCTTGTGACTTTAATCCCCTTCTGAATCTGATATGAGCTAAGCAAATAGATAACCAAGTGAAAATCGAACTCAATGCGGAGATAGACAATAACCAATCAAATACTTCTGCTTGTCTTCCACTAGCAGCTATGAAACTCAACAAACCAAAGACGTTAGTAATCATAATTGCGACTAATGGTCTACCAGCTCTATCAACGTATCCACAAATCTTTGGCGCTAAACCTTGTTCTGATAAAGCAGTTAAAGTTCTGGAAGTAGCATAAACTGAAGAAGAACCAACCGAAATAACCGAAATCAAAATGACTGCGTTCATCACGGATGGCAAACCACTGATACCACCATTTTGAATTGCAATGACAAATGGAGAAGCAGTAACATCAACTGATGAAGCTCCTAACAATCTTGGAGAATTATAAGGAACCAAGAATGTGATCAAGGTAATCGAAACCATATAAAACATCATGATTCTCCAGAAAACTTGCTTAGTGGCCTTGGGCAAAGACTTTCTGGGCTGGTCAGCTTCAGCGGCAGTAAGTCCTACTAATTCAGTACCCCCAAAACTAAATGCGGCGGTGACAAACACAGAAGCAACACCCTTGAATCCATTGGCGAAGGGTCCAGGAACGTGCCAGTACAAAGCTCCCACGTAATGGCTGTGAGGACCACCACCACTAGCTAACACAATAGATAAAATAATGAATCCAATAACAGCTAAGACTTTTAAACTGGAGAATAAAAATTCGGCTTCACCATAAGCTCTCACACCGAACATATTGATGGATGCAACAACAACATAGAAGATCAAGACCCAGATATCTGGATTAATAGTGGTGTTCCAGTATTTCATGGTGATAGAACCAGCAACTAATTCCAATGGCAACAACACCAAGAATTGGAAGAAGTAGTTCCATGCCACTGAGAATCCTACACTAGGATCAATGAATCTGGATGCATACACGTTAAACGAACCACTAATAGGAAATGTGACGGCCAACTCGGCCATGGCTTGAATGGTACACAAGATAGAGATACCAGTCAAGGCCCAGGCAATTAAAATACCAGCTGGACCACCAGTACTCAATGCACTACCGGTACCAATCAAAAGACCGGATCCAATAGAGGATGCAATGGCGATCATCTGCAAGTGTCTGTTTTTCAATTTTCTCTTCAAGCTGGACTTGGATGTGTTCAAGTTGATACGTTGAATATCCGTTAGGGATTCATCATCTTCCGTATCTATGAAAGTGTGCAATTTTTCGTATTCAGTGGCAGGCTTGAACGAATCTTTGAACGATTGCCATTTGCTAACATGATAATCGGATTCGTATGGAGATTGAGTAGTTGTTGGGCTTGTGACAGAGTACTCTTTGTTAGAGCCAAGTGAAGACTCTTTGGTTTCGTTAGGCAACATGATGTGGTTGTCTACCCCAGAATAGAAGTATAGAGCTCGTTATTGGGCTTTTTCAAAACCGTTTGCAACTTGTCATAACTTAAAATTTTTATTTTCTGGTGATGGGGCATTTTTATTTCTTTTTCTGAAAAAGCCGCACAGAATCCAATTGGGAAATATTTGCAGCAATAGTGCCGTGAGAATGCGCAGTTTACACGATAGCATGGTCAAAATGTGACAGTACTAAATTATAAGTAAGATTGTATTAAATTGAATTAGGAGAAATAAAGAAGATGTAACAAGAAAAACTAGATAGTAAATATAATCAAATAAATAGCCACTGTCGCGTTTTGCCTAACCGTATAGTATATCCATTATGAAACAGAGACCACCGCCCCAGGTGAATCTCTGGAAAATTTTCCGCAAAAAGGCTGGTCTGATAGTAAGAAATAAGTTTCCACAATTGTAACCTTCGCTCTCTAACCCGATCCCCCACTTTATGTTCTGTCTCACGTTGCACCCGCCCCAGAAGTTCCACCACTTGGTTCTTTCACAAGGAACTAACCGAAGCAAGTTCTTAGCCAATGGACCCTTAGGTCCGTCAATATATTTATAGCCAGCAACCAACAGATATGTTTGTCTGGAATCTTTCATGGGAAGCTGTTTGTCACCCCATTGTCCACTGTAAGAAAGCCAATTATGGTAGGAAGCCTCTCTACCACTGTGTTTTGAGTTTCTGTTGATTTTCGACGCATACACGTACTGGCCATCGTATGTGTAACCTAGATAGTTCTTGGTAGGGTTCCACAAGGGACCACGATCCGTGAAGTCCGACAATATGTCATAGGGCAAGTCGTGAGGATGCTGACCTACACTGGGATAATTAGCATGAGTCCCTCTGGCACTGAATATGATAGGATGGTTCGGATTCAATTGGTACTTTTCCAAGTTGTGGTAGTAGAATCCACCTCCACCTCCGTGGGCAGACATCCACACTATGATGGGCACACCGTTGTAAAATCTCACCAACGAGTGCTCCCAGTCTCCAATGTGGTTACCGTAGGGGCCCAGGCCCATGACAAAGGGTCCGAGATTGAACGAGTAGAAATAGAACCAGTATGCGTCCACCCAGCCATTGCCCTTATCTACCACAATAAGTGTAGCGGGGGCATCCTTGATTTCTCCGTCGATCAAGCTGGGCTTGTTTTTGATTCCGGTCAACCAGTTAGGGTCTTTGCTGAAGTCGGAGTCGGATGTCAAGTACAATGTCGAGGTGTCGTAGTTGCGCGACAAGTTCCCGAATGTCTCGATATCCAACTTCTCCGTATTGGGCACGGTGGTCCCGTTGGCGAATTCGACATGGAAGTTGGTCACGTAATCCTTAATGTCGTACGGCAAGTAGCGCTCCTCACTGTAGAGGTGCACCAATGGCGCATAGTCTATGACGTAGTTGGGGATTTCTCCATCCTTAAGCGTTCTTTCGCTCCTGGTGGGAAAGCTCAAAATAGGGGGCAACTTTTTGAAGTTGACCGGGCGGTTAAGCAAGTTTTCGATTTGGATCTCACGGTCCTCGTCGTTCTGGATCATTTGTAACAAGATGTTTTGGGCCGAAGTCTCGTATTTGAGTAGTTCTGCTGGATGGTGCGGATCTTGTGGGGAACCCGTGGCACCTGCAAGGGCGACAGGACTTGCTATTACCAGCACATATAGTGCTAGTACTAGATTGAAGTATGTAAGCATGGTGATATTGTTATATGGAAGACATCTAAAGTGCAGCAGAAACGTAGTAGTGGTATAAAAGCAGGGATGGTTGTATGGTTATATACATAACCTGTGATTATATCATCACTTTTTCTGTGATTCCTGAAATTACCGCACTGGGAGGTGCCTAGCCGACTTTGCAGGTTGGCATCGGAAGTGACTCGGTCATGGATTTCTTTTTTTTTTGTGTGCCAATGTCGCATGTCGCCAAAGTGACACCGCCACGTGATTTTATACGACGCGATACGACATGCCCTGGTCTGGTCTGCCACACCATGGCCCGAACTACGGTCAACTACAATCCCCAATTCGGATAATATAGAATGTATTCGTATCTATGATGACGCGGCCGCGACATGGCCATACAATAAACAGAATAAGTAGTCTTGTTATACCACCTCTATTACGTGCTTTGTACTAGTATACCGTCGCAAACTCTCTAAAACACAAATACCTGGTCACCCAACTTACTGACTGGCTTGGCCTTAGGGAAACCCAAAGTAACAGCCGCCTTCTTCATGGCACCAATCATAGGTGGTGGACCACACAACAATAAGTTGGTGTTTTCGGTCGATTTAGGCAAATGGGTGTCAATGATCTCGGGAGTGACAAATCCAACTGAACCAGTCCAGGTGGATGGAGCCTCGTTCAAAACATAGTGGATCTTGAACTGGTCAGCGTGCTCCTTGGCAAGTTTGTCCAATTCAGCTCTCAACAAAATGTCGTTTTCGGTGACATTGGCGTAGATCAAGTTGATCTTGGTCTTATCAGCCGGGTTTCTCAACACAGCAGTGATAATCTGGAACATAGGAGCAATACCGGTACCACCAGCAATCATACCGAAACTGTCCACCATGTTGGGCGTGTAGGTGAAGAAACCCTTTGGGCCTCTGATTTCAACGTGTTCACCAACCTTCTTGGATTCGACATATTTGGAGATGTTACCGTTTTCGTAAGTCTTGATTAACAAGTCAAAGTATCCTAATTCGTCATCGGTGCTGATGGGAGTGTACGATCTGACGATTTCCTTACCGTTTATGATCGTGCCAATGGAAATGTGTTGCCCAATAGGCAAACCCAATCTGTCGGTGGACTTGGGCAATCCAAATCTGTAGATCTGCGAGTTGTGACTGACTCTGGTCTTCTCGATCAATGGGAATTTCTGGAACTCATCGGGCTTCAAAATGGGCTGGTTCTTCAACGATTGTTTGTAGAAGTACAACACAATAAAGGTACCGATAATGGTGGCGATTGTGGCAAATATAACCAATGGGTTAGGTTCGGAAGCGTCACTCATTCTGTTGAAACGTAGGGATTGTACAATTTCAGCTGCTGAATTACCTCCACAATATGAATATATACCTAAATATATATATACTGAATCAAGTTACCCAACGCACCAAAAAAATGAACTTGAAAATTTCGGTGCTTACCCGGACTCTTTTTTTTCACCTAATCGAGTAAAGCGATCCCATCAGCCGATTTATCTTCTGATAATGCTACCCACATTGAGTAAACAGTTGCAAAATGCGAACGATGGGAATAGCGACAGGCAGCTGATGCATAGTACCTGGATTGTACATCACGTGGTGTGCAATGCAGTTGCAACTCTCACAGATTTGCAGCCAACGTGTTTGGCTTATTATTTCGTGTGTAGATACGTCATATTGGTGGAAATGTGGAGAACTCTTTCAGTCAAATCTAGATTTGTTCAGACATGACTAAATCACATCCTCCGAAATAGGTGAGAAGTAATGCACCTGGGGCTCTATCGTAATCTCCTCAACGTGTGAAGGCGATGTGTAAGTTGGACAACCGGAGTTTCGAACAATAACCAGTTAACCAGTCAACGCCTCTTTCTAAACCCAGTCTCTTTTAGTCACTAGTCGATAAACTTATAGCCAGATAGCATGTGTGCGTTACATGGCATATCTACCACATAAAACTGCGACACAGTGATATCAAACACCGGGCGTAGAGTGACTAAGTATTTGTTGGACTATTACCAAAGTCCAACCAAAAGCCACTGAAACTGCCCTCCTTTAGCAAACAAAGCCTGAACAGTCAATGCGAAATGATAATTCAGCTTTCAATCCAAATGCTGATGGTAATACATCAAAACATGTATTACCGCCAATGACTGGACCAGAGCTACCGAGTGGCAGTTTAACACTGCTTGATCCTATCTATACAATATTAAGCTACGCTACACTAGACTACCATGGGAGCCAACCACACTAAAATCAAATAAACAGAAGTGTATTCTATAAATCTGAATTACTATTTTACCATGCATACATTACCGCAAGAACTCTTGCTCATTAACTATTCTCTTCGTTCTCATCGTCATCTTCAACATCTTGAACATTCCATTGACAGGTTATATCCCATCTTGAACCGGGAGCATTAGTACTAACGTATTTCACAAACTTCAAAACAGAACTATCTCTTAATATCAACGTCAACGAGTTCCATTGACATTGATTGGTAAATAAGACGCTGTCATCACCATCGTTTCTGTATATAGCAGGGTCGTCATCATTGTCATCGTCCTTGCCACCACTGGACATGCACAACTCGTAGCCACCATAATCACCCGATTCCCACGCTTTGGCATTTGCTGCAGTAGGAGTCAAGTTCAAAGTAGCCTCTAATAACAAATCTTCGGTCTGTTTTGTGGCTAGGATGAAATCATTGCCTGGTCTGAATCGCCTAACCAAAACCTGATCTCCCACCACCACCAAGTTGGTTATAAGTTTTAACCACTTTTTGAAGACGATAGATTTAAGAAATGCTGCTAATTCAAGTAATTTGACATCAGACTGGTTGTCGCTGGTGACTAACGAGAAGTTGGGCAATTCCTGTGGTCCCACCAAGTTGGCAAACCTGATAGAATCTGCCGAGGTAATATCCATGTTATTGGACTTACCGTCCATGTACAAGAACCGATGTTTGTGCGGAGGGATAGCACATTTCCATGGCTTAGCGATTTCCAGTACTGTTGCAGGGGTCTTGACATTGATTTCCTCACTTCTGAGTAGCTGACGGAGATGTGTAGCATAGTCTTCATTTAAAAAGTCTTTCAATTCCAACATGGACTCGTCCACAAAGCTCTCGCACAACTTCTTGATCAGGGATTCGTTATTCAAGTAGCTCTTGTTAACGAATTTCTCCAAGTAAGCAATTTCATCGCTGGAGAATTCGTCTATCGAGATGGCTTCCTCATAATGCTTGATTTCGATCTCATTAAATTCGTTTCTGATTAGTTTAGGAAAGTCAAATTCTTGTAACTCTTTGGATTGCAACAATTGCAAGGTCGACTTGCCAATGATGGTCTCTTCTTCACCCTCAATGAACCCATCTTCTCCCTGCTGAGGTATATGGAACCAACCTTGAATACTCAACCGCTTTTTGTCTTCTCTCACTTCTTCCACATCGTGGAATGATAAACCTGGTTGCACCGTGAAGAAGGCCATCTGGTTGAATTGTGGTGTGAATTTGGAGTGGAAATCTGTTTGGGGAACATTAGGCACAATCGAGTCAAACAATCTCAAGGAACCACCGTACTTGGGAGACCAAGATTTATCTGGCTCAGGCATGTACAATATGAAACTGACTCGTCTGGTATCTATAACGTCGTCATGAGTGAGTAAATGACATCCCTTATTGTACACATTGATGGACATGTCGGTTTTGACACCACTGAGCTTGCCGGCCCCAGTCACCTTGGACACAATGTCTCTAAATTCCTGAGAGTAGATGGCACTTCTCAATTTGTACAATGACGGTAACTTGGATAAGTCATCCCAGTTTAGCCCGGACAAGTTGGCCAAGTCTCCGGACTGGAAAACCTTGTAGATGTCGGTCTCCTTTTTGGTAAAGGCTATTTCGTTTAGCACCTCGGTTCTGACCTGTCTGAGCAAGGTCTCATCGATGAGATCGGTGAAATGGCCCCATCTGTAAGGCTGGCTAACTTTTATTTCGGCTGCAAGTGAGTCCTGGAACTGTTCATTGAAGATCTTACCATTGAAAAACGACTTGATCTCGGCCTTATTGAACTTGGTGTTGAGTCTTTTGGGCTCATTTTCAGATCCAGCCACTTCCTCTTGTCGTTTAGTCATTGCAGCGCGTTTACTATGCAAACCAGCACTCGCTATACACAGTTGCCGTTTAGCTGAAAAATTTATGCCCACCATCAGGCCATTATCGGGTAGATGAGCATCAGGCTTATGTCGCCGATCACGAGACCAAACGCACGTGCCGAAGCGACATGGTACGACATTTCTCGCCAAAAAATTCTCGACAACTTTGCCAAAAATTTTTCAGCACTTTTGCCCGGCACTTAGTATACTCCACCACAGTTTATTCAGTACCCCCGAAACCCAAACTTACCCGAAATGTCCATCGAAGAAATCCCACAAGGCGCCGACGTCAACGTCATCCCAAAGAACGAAAAGAAGGCCAGAGAATTGATCAAGAAGTTAGGCTTGAAGCAAATCAAGGGTATCACCAGAGTCACCTTCAAGCAAAGAGGTAACTTGATCTACGCCATTGACCAGCCAGACGTCTACAGATCCGCCGCCGGTACCTACGTTGTTTTCGGTGAAGCCAAGGTTGATGACATCAGCAAGAGAATTGCCGAGGCCCAGGCCCAACAGGCTGCTGCTGGCCACGACCACTCCCACGAAGGTCATGACCACGCCCACGAAGACAAGTCGCCAGAATCCATCACCGCCGACTTGCAGCAGTTGGCTTTAGACAACGAAAACAAGCCTAAGATTGAGGAAGAGGAAGAAGGCGAAGTTGACGAATCCGGTTTAGATGCCAAGGACATTGACATTATTGTTGAACAGACCCAAGTTTCCAGAGCCAAGGCTGTCAAGGCTTTGAGAGCTCACGATGGTGACATGGTCAACGCCATCATGGAGTTGTCTTCTTAAGTGTAGATAGGAGCTAATATAAGTTAGTTGCGTATTGCAGAGCGTTAGTATGTGTATTGTAGGGTGGAGCGGCTATAGCAGTGGCGGGGCGTCACTTCGCGGTGTTAGCAGCGGTGTTAGCAGCGGTATTGGCATCGGTATTCGTATCGGTATTAGCATCGGTATTAGTATTGGTATTCTCAGATTTAGTCTCAGATTTAGTCTCAGATTTGCTTTCAGCAGTCTCAGATTTAACACCGGCATTAGAATCAGAGTTAGTATCAGCATCACTTGCAGCATCACCTGCAGCATTCTCCGCAGCGTCTGTCTTCTCAGAAACAGATGCGCCCCTCTTCTCCGACTGCATTATTTCCTTCAACTCTCCATACAGCCCGTTGAGGGTGCCACACTTCATGCATCTGAATTTGACGGTAGCAGGGTTGTCGGTATTAGGCGGCGCAAGCCCGTTGTGTGTGTAGCACTTGTAGCATATAAGCGCGTACCGGTGCTCCACCGATTCGTTGTTTTCTGACCCGATCAACACGTCCAAGATCTTATCCTGCCATGTTCTTTTTGCGGGAGTCCCAGCAGCAACAGCAGCTTCAACAGTGCTACCATCTGCAACCTTAGCGCCATTGGCGTCTGGAGCTCTGGCATCACTGGCCAGTGGGTGTGGGGGCAATTGCTGCAGTTTCTGATCGGGCAAAGGCCGGTTTGGGGTGATATTGATGTTGAGTTTCCTCAATTGCTCTGCGTTGAGCTTGTTGACGTCAACGCCACCGGCTGGCGGTTTTTCGGGCCGTTTCTGCACCACCTCCGGCTCGGGCTTGTCCTTGGTGTCGCCAAACTTGGAAAGCAACTCGTTGGTGGAGTTGAAGTTGGTGATTTTCTTCAACTCCTCAATCTTCAGCCGGTGCTTCTTCTTGAGTCCAGACAAGGAGCGCGACTTGCTGCGGATAAGCAACAGGTACACGTAGCCGACCAAAAGCACCCCCAAATGGGCCACTACCGGGAAGAGCACGAGCACCGCCAACTGCAGCCACGTCTGCCTCCGCACAAACAGCCTCAACCTACCACCTGAAACCGGTTCCAGCGACATGGTGAACCAGTCGTAGCCCACAAAGGCAGCGTACGCCAATACGCAAAACTTGGTCACCGTGAGTTGGGCGTGGTGGCGCCCGTTCTGGAGCCGCAGCACCTGCTGCTTGGTGCCCGCAATATCCTGCGTGATGGCAGACAATTCCTTCTCGTACTGGTCGGGATCGAACCCGGAGCGGCGGAACACACTGAACATGGCGTGAAAACGTGACTTGCTCTGCCAAAAGTGTGCTGCCCGGGGTGGTGCCTGCTCGCTGGGGCTGTTTGAGCACAGGAGCAAATTGTGATACTCCCGGTGACTCACCGCGCACTGGAAATTATTTGTCACTATCCACCACACGGAAGCGGCCTTCTACAGACAGAAACCGCCATAACGCACGCCACAGGCCGAACTCGAGGCCGCCCCCACGCTGACCAGGACCCCCGGCCGCCGCCCGTGCCACACACCAACTTTTCCCGCCGTTTCCGCCCCCGGTTCCGCCCCCAGAGCCAGCCGCGCATCTTTGGGTGCTACCACGCCATGACATACACCATCGGAGACCGCCGAATCACGCTCCGGGAGTCGCTAACGCCGGCGGACGCCCAGCTCCTCCTCGCGCACTCCCAGCTCTTCAAGTACTGCTTGAACAACGCCACGTACAAGTACCTCATGGCGCTCAAGAAGATTGTGCATCTCTACGCCGACATCATCACCATCTACCTGACCTTGCTCAAGAAAATCCCCAACTACGACGACATCACGCTGATGGCGTACAACACCAAGCTCAACATGCTCCAGCTTGAGGACGACTACAACGCGTTGCTCGGCGAGCGCGCCGCGCCCGGCCCCAGCTGGGAGGACCGCAAGTACGAGGCGTCCGTCAAGCGGTTCACGGCACTCATCCTCGGCTCCACCGCCCACCTGTTCGACACGCTTTTCCGCACCTTGCGGTGCATCGACGTGTTCTTCACCACCTTCAGCAACTTGAAGAAGCTCTTGGTGCCGTGTCTCTTCAGCCAGACCGCGGCCATCTCCAAGTCGTTGCACAAGGCCCAGTACTTGTTCAGCCTCACCACCATCGCCGACGACATGTCCGCCGTGGCCGAGATCTCCCCGCCCATCGTGCGCCAGTTGCGCAAGATCGAGAAGATCACCCTGGGAGTCGAACGCGAGTGCTCCATCCTCGAGCAGGCCTTTGTCACCTTCAACCCATCGCTCGACCACTACACCCGCATTCTCCTCGGCAAGGCCATTCTCAAGCGCGAGATCCCGGGGCCCCAGTGCCAGCTCATCCGCCGCCGCGACGTGTGTTTCCAGGCCGCGGAGCACGTCGTCAGCATCCCGCTAACCGAGGACGCCGCCGCCCACCCGGCGTACCAGCACATGATGAAGTACCTCCCGTACGCCGTGGTAGCCGTGGTGGCCGTGGTGGCGGTCTTTTTGTACCGCCTCGTCCACGTGCTCTTCGGCTCCTAGAGCACGCCTCTGCCCTGTTTACCCCGTAGTAATACCACACCCCCAGCATGGCGTAGCCCCGTAGCGGCCCCCGGCGCCGGCGCACGTGACCCGCACGTGACATGGTAGCGCCAGGTGAAATTTAGCACCCGTCCTGCACACAGCCAGGGGCCTGCCATTTCTATTTACCAAACAATGCCAGGAAAAAGTCCCCCACCACCATCCACCCCACCACACACGGCCCCCACCTCCATAATCGTCCTGGTTGCGAGTGTCTTCCACACACCCAGCTCGTGAAAAACTCCACCACCGCTTCAGAAGTCTCCTTCTCGCGCCGCCTGCCCCAGAATTACCGCCTGTGCACGCTTATCTGCTGCGCAACCGCACCGTATTCGAAACACATCTCGTGCCTGCTGCACCACCACCAGCTCAATCCCGACGTCTGAACCGCTAAGCGCCGTCTCGTGTACACGCTACACACGTCTGTGTTGAAAAATCTGATATATTCCGCTCGTTTGGTGTCCCACGATACACCAACTACAACCACGCACATCCACACTAATATCCACCAGAACACACCACAACACACCAGCAACCCCAAAAACCAACCCATACACCCGTACAACCATGGCTTCCAACTCACAGATATACTCGGCCACATACTCCAATGTGCCTGTGTTCGAGTTTGTCACCTCCGAGGGGCCCATCATGCGGCGCAAACTGGACTCGTGGATAAATGCCACCCACATCTTGAAAATCGCCAAGTTCCCCAAAGCAAAACGGACCAGGATATTGGAGAAGGACGTCCAGACCGGTATCCACGAGAAGGTCCAAGGTGGTTACGGTAAATATCAGGGCACGTATGTGCCGCTAGACCTCGGCTCAGACATCGCAAAGAACTTTGGTGTTTTCGAGATTTTGCGGCCCATATTTGAATTCACCTACATCGAGGGGAAGTCGGCGACTCCGCCCCCGGCGCCGAAACACAACCATGCCTCCGCACTCAACATTGCTAAGCGGCAGGGTGTTATCGCTGGAAACAAGCCGGGGCCGGTACCGGGCGCCGCAGCCGGCGTGAAACGCCCCAAAACCACCTCGGTGTTGCCCGGAGAACCCGTCAAGAAGCGCGGCCGGCCCAAGAGAACCACTTTGGAAGCCAAACCGACCCTCAAACACGCAGACACAACGCCCATATCGAGTGGCCCCAACTTCGGCACTTTCAACACCAATTCAAAGGTATCTTTTACCGTTCCTACGCAGCCTCCCATCTCACTAACCAGGCAGGATACTGAGCAGGACGCGCTTCAGATAATGTCCAGCAATATGAACCTCAAGCATGAGGACTTGGAGTTGGTGGAAAGCGACGACGACGATGACGATGAAGATGACGACATTGTTTTAGAGCGACATCGCCGCAACGGGACCATGCATCCCGACACGGAGCCTTTGCGGCTTGATTCCCAAGTTGGTGACGATCTTCTTGGCAGCAAGGAGCTCTTTGGCACCTCGCGAGACTCGTTTGAACGGCACCACAACTACAACCATAGTCATCAGCACATGACTCAGAATGGCAACGGCCACAACGGGCACCACGACCCATACAGTTTGCTGCAGTACCACACACACACTCCTGGAATCAGTGCGAGCCAGCCGGCTAACAGCGGAGATGTATACACCGAGTATTTCTCCGGGTTGTTGGCGTATTTCACCGACGATTCCAAGGCTCGGTCCACTACGATACCGCCACACATACTAAATGTTCCGCAGCCCATCTCCAAAGTCAACATCAACCAACCCATAGATAACGAGGGCAATACACTTTTCCACTGGGCATGTTCCATGGCCAACATCCAGATGATCCAGTTCTTGAAGGAGACGTTTGATATCAGTTCTGAGATCCGTAACTCCCGTGGAGAGACGCCTTTGATGTTCTTGGTCAAGTTTGTGAACTCCTTCCAGCTCAAAAACTTTCCGTCTATTCTCCAGCTTTTGCTAGAATCAATCTTGTTGGTGGACCACGCCAACAAAACAGTGTTGCACCACATAACATCGATAGAAAACGATAAAAAACACAAGGAGCGGTTTGCCAGGTACTATATGGAGACGTTGTTTGACAAAATTATAGAAGCATCCGATGACGGAGAAGCCGAGGATAGCGATATCCCGGTAGACAAAAAGGATGTGATATCCAAGTTCATCAACCATCAGGACTCAGACGGAAACACGGCTTTCCACATAGCCGCATACAACTTGAACAAGAAGTGCATCAAGGTATTCATTAGCTACCACAAGTATATTGACTTTAGCTTGCGTAACTTGGTGTCGTATACGGTTGAAGATTATCTAGCTGCACACAACTACATCTTGAAGTTGGACGTGGAAGATGCCGAGGATGAAAACGGCAATTCTATGTCTGTGGACGATAATGTTGGTGGAGTTATAAGCTCGCAAAGTTTTGAGAGCCAGTTGTACTACTCTAAGCTCGCCATCAACTTGCAGAACTCGACTTCTAACCAGATCACAGAAAAGCTCACTGAGCTTGCGTATACTATAGACAAGGAGTTGAGTGAGACAGATCAGGTGATCTTGAGCTACTACAAGGTGTTAAAGATGCTCAATGCAGAGAAAGTGCAGAGTCAAAAGGCCATATTATCGGTGTTCAAGCTCGACTATTTGTTAGGAGACAGCATCAAAGAAGAGGATGAAGAGGACGATGAAGATAGCGAGAAAAATACAAATAGCAACGATACAAAGAAGATCGATAGCCAGACCCACGAGTACTTTGTGGACCACAAGAAGGATCAAATAATCCAGGACGAGATCCAGCGGCTCATCAACGACTTGAGCTACCTGTATTTACAGAAGAAAGAGCGCTACGGCAGGTTGTTGCGTAGATACAAGGAAAGCAAAGAAAAACTGCTTGTAAGCAGTATCAATGAGGAGATCAAACGATACGATTTAGAAGACGGCTCTGAGGTTGGGAAAGAGGAGTTGCTTGACATCGGGATAGCGTTGAACGAGGAAATCGTGCGCAAGAAGCACCTCATAGAGCAGATAGTCAGCCTTGAATCAGAGTCGCCCATTTCCGACATCGATAAGGAAAATATCAGCGACAAGTCTGGCAGTGTGCTAGACAATTCTATCGTCAAGAAGTATGCGCTTTTGATTTCCAAGTGTTCTGGAATGAACCAGCTGGATGTGGAGAAGAACATTGACGAGATCGAAAAATCATTAATGAAAACCAAATGAACGATTGTAACATTAATCAGACAGTAGTCTATGGAGAAATAAACACATGATATATCTGAATCAGAAAGTAATATGTAAAGAAATGTAGCACTAGATTAGAGAAAGAGCATACTACAAGACACATAATAAACTGCTATTTTTGTATTTCAGAACATCTGTCGTTATTACATTTTCATAGTGAGATTCAGCACAATTACTAATCGAGATGTCGTCACGAAGCAGCGGTGATATATAAAGGGTACAATGATGTTGTGTGGAGAAATCTACGTAAACTGAAGAAAGGTACATGGCAACACTGTTACGCAATCACGTGACATGTTACAACACCACCGTAATTGCACCACTAGCCACAACTGAGTCGCACTCCTTGGATAGCCGACGCTACTCGCAACTCCTCAAATACCCGATCAGCCAAAAGATGGCTTTTTGCAACTAAGAAAAATTTTCATAAGGTGTCACGCGTATGCCGTGTCTATCCGAGATGCCAAATTAGTGAGTGAGAAATAGTTGCAAAAAAATTTTATCTCGGAGTGGCAGAAACATCGGCACCCGATGGTAGCCGAGGATAAACATTTTTTGTTACTAGGGTTATAGATGGCTGAAGGGTTTTTCTACGTGACAAGCCTTATTAATAGCCTCCATTTCCCCTGTAGATTTGTAGCCGTAGAAGTTCGTACTAGTGTAGATCCAGATCTAATTTCATTTTCTTACCATCACCAAACTATTGCATAAACCCATAATTATAACAAAAGAACACACTACTGCAAAATGAGCACAGACGATAGTTCCAGTGAGAAATCGGCCATGTACAACGCGTACCAGCAAGAGGTGCCAGACTCCACCTCCCAAGATACCTCTTCCATAGATGAAAACCCCATTGCATTCACCAGATCGCGCTATGAACAGCAGGCAGAGGAAGATACGGTGAGAAGAGAATCCAAAACCAGGAGACGCTCTTCTTCATCTATTCACAAATCACTTGAAGTAATCAGAAACAGCTTGACTGGACAGCCATCATCATCGTCTGTCTTTGAAGAGAATGATAACCAATACACTGTCAAAGACATATACGGCGACTTAGACAGTGAGGAAATCGAGTTACAGAGAAAAGCCACCAGAACCACTATCTTAAACGAGTTGATAGAAAGAACAGGCCAAGACATCGACTCGGAGTCCATAATAACTGAAAAGAGAAAGGAGCCGCTTCCCAACTTGATTGAATCGGCCATCCCAATTCAAAATAATGGGGAAGAGTTCAATAAAATTGACCCAGAATTGATTACATGGGAAGGTTCAGACGATCCAGAAGATCCCAGAAACTGGCCCATTGGCTTGAAGTGTGCTTTGGTGTTTGGGGTAGCCCTTTATGCCTTAGTGGCACCAATGTCATCTTCAATATTATCTCCTGCTATGAGTTACATCGAACAGGACTTCCACATCGACAACCAAATCATAGCAGCCATGGTGGTCTCGATTCAGATTTTAGCGTGGGCCATAGGCCCCTTGATCATTGCTCCATTGAGTGAACATGATAACATCGGTAGAAAGTTGGTGTTGGATGTATCATGCTGGATGGCGCTTTTCTTCAACATTGGCTGTGCTTTCGCTAAGAACACCGCCCAGATGATGATTTTCAGATTCATAGGCGGTTTGTTTGGCTGTGTTCCAATGAACGTGTGTGCTGGTGTTATTTCCGATTTGTTTGATGCCAAGTCCAGAATATGGGCCTTGGCCGGCTATTCCTTAGTGCCATTGTTAGGGCCAGTGATCGCGCCAGTCGTAGCTGGGTTCATTGTCGAGAAGTTGCAATGGAGATGGGTGTTTTACGTCTTATGTATATTCAACGGTTCTGTGGCCATCTTCACCACGATCTTCTTCAAAGAGACTTACAGTCCTACATTGTTAAAGAGAAAGGCAATTAAGTTGAGAAAACTGACTGGCAACCCCAACTTGCACACCATCTACGAAATCACCGATGGTGAGACCATGATTGGTAAGATGTACATTTGCATGGTGAGACCACTCAAGTTGTTATTCATCCATCCTATGATTGTGGGCTTGGGTTCATTCATGGCTTTCACCTACGGGTTCATGTACCTTATGATCGTCACCTTCCCTACTATTTACGGCAAGCAGTACGGGTTCGACAAAGGGATCACTGGCTTGATGTACATCCCCATGGGTGTTGGATTTACCTTAGGAGTAGTGATCTGGACCTACTTGATTGGCAGAACGTACAACAACATGACCGAAAAGAACAACGGTGTTCCCAAGCCTGAGTACAGATTACCAATGTTGTTCCCCACCTCGTTGATCATCCCCATCGGCTTGATATGGTTTGGCTGGTCTGTGCAGAAACATTTGCACTGGATTATGCCCAGCATTGGTTCCGGTATCTTTGCCTTTGGGTTGGTGTGCGTGTTCCAATCGTTGCAGAGCTATTTGATCGACATGAATGTCAAATACGCCGCTTCGTCTGTGGCTGCCGCCGCCTTGTTCAGATCGTTGTTTGGCTTCACATTCCCGTTGTTTGCCGACAAGATGTACGCCAAGATGGACTACGGATGGGCCAACACCATGTGTGGTATCATTGGGTTGTTATTGGGGGTACCCTTCCCCATCATCTGCTACATCTACGGAGAGAGAATCAGAGCCTGGGCTGACAAGAATATTGAACAGGACCAGCAGAAGAGAGACCAGAGAAACCTCGAGAGGTTGCAGCGTAAACAACAGAAGCAACAGAAGCAACAGAAACATAGCGCTTCTTTGGTGTAGTCTTCCCCCGTCATATTTTGCATTTTTTCACTTCTTATTACATAGATTATATACGGATTTACGTGTTTTGTATAGCGGAATACTATAGGGCAATTACAGTTAACCAGCTCATGAATTTGTATGGGAAAAAGCCGCCACTGCGAAACATAAAATTGGTAGGGTGGAGATACCACGCAAAACACCCCCGTGCACGCCCGTATTTATGAGCATGAACAGCGAGAGACCGCTGCCGGCGCTACCAACGCCACCAGCGCAGAACCTCATAGAGCGATTGAGTGCGGACCAGCTCCAGGCGTTCCCGCTCCCCAAGTACCTAGAAGTGTTGCCAAACTCCAACTTTGAGGAGTTTCTTGGAAACGACACCCTCATCCGGGGATATATAAAAGACTTGACCCAGTACAAGGAGCGCCAGGCCCAGATCGTGCTGCGGCTAGAGCAGCTACAGAAGCAGATCCAGGACGATATCTTGGAGCAGTTGCTCAGAAACTACGTGAGCATCATAGGCGTGATCAAGACCCAGTTGGCGCTGATCCACAAGATCTACCAGGAGTTCTTGAATCTAGAGACGTTCCAGTACCAGCTCCTTCTGGCAAACTTCAACCAGGACTACTTGATCAGAAACAAGTACGCCAAGCTCATAGAGAAGACCAACAGCGAGTCGGTAGAGTTGTGGAGAAATTTTGTGAGTAAACACAGCGACGGCAGCGACAGGCTAGAGGAGAGCGAGTTGAACGAGTTTATCACGCGGTTCAGACGCACCAGACAGCTCTATCACTTGCGCCAGGAGAAGATGAACCGGTACGGTGAAGAGCGTGTGAGTGGGTTTATATGAGCCAATAGCCAACTGCCATTTATCCGGTAGGGGCTTGCGTAAATGTCGCAGAATAGCCAGAGGCAGACAGACAGACAGAAAGAAACACAGACAGACAGACACAGTACTACGTATATTACGAGCGCTTATCTAGAGCATGTAGCAGCACAATGCCGGGCACCACTGCAACACAATAGCATGGCAGCACCACTCTAGCACGGTACGCCATAGTGTAGTGCACATCTACACACCGGGCTAATATATGGAGTACAGTGGAGCCGGTGGTCCGCATGCAGTACTCCCAGATAGTGTGCTCAACACTGCACACAGAAAAAGTCTCCGGCCTGGCTTCGGCTCCAGGGTATGGGCCGGTGCTACTGCATAGGGCCCCATTGCTGGTCCAGCCATACAGAGCCAATACTCGGCCGCACAATCGACCGTATAACCATGGTGGATAGTGGGCAGTAAGTAGGGCTATCCCGGTACCACGGGTGCCGGTGTATCAAACTCCGACACACCCCTCATATCCCTTCCGCGCGCCTTTTCGGCCAAACTGCGACAAATTTTTACCATCTCCCATATATAAACCGAGAAACTCACCAATTGCTGCTAATTGGGTGCTTTTCACTGCTGTAAAAACGGTGTCTATCGCTGCTGCTACCATGTTGAGATCGCTTGCCGCTGCGCCCAAATTTTCCAGGCCGGGAATGCCCCGTGCCGCCGGTGCTGCCAGACTCTTATCGTCCTCCAAACGGAGCTACAATGGTGCTGTTCCTCCAAAAACGACTCCCCCAACGGCTCCTCAACCACAGCCAAAATCGCCGGGCGTGTTCCGCACCGCATGGCGCTACACCAAAGCAGGAACGGCTTTATCGCTCCTTGCAGCCGTCGCCTTCGTCTCCTACAAGGTGTACAATGAGTCTAGACCGGCCGACCAGTTGAAGCAGGTGTCTGCGTTTGAAACGGGCCAGAAGAAGAAGACCTTGGTCATTTTGGGCTCCGGTTGGGGGTCCATTTCCTTGTTGAAGAACTTGGACACCACCTTGTACAATGTCGTGGTGGTCAGTCCCAGAAACTACTTTCTTTTCACTCCTTTGTTACCATCCTGTCCCACCGGTACCGTTGAGTTGAGATCCATTGTCGAACCGGTCAGATCCATCACCAGAAGATTGCCCGCTGAAGTCATCTACTTGGAAGCCGAAGCCACCACCATTGACCCTGTCAACAACGTTGTAACCATTAAGCAGTCCACCACCGTCCACTCGGGCCATTCCGGTAAGGACACCTCCTCCTCCAAGTCTACTGTCACGGAATACACCGGTGTCGATGAAATCACCACCAAATTGAACTACGACTACTTGGTGGTCGGTGTCGGTGCCCAGCCATCCACCTTTGGTATCCCTGGTGTCGCTGAACACTCGACCTTCTTGAAGGAAGTGAACGATTCTGTCACCATCAGAAGAAGATTGATGGATGTCATTGAAGCTGCCAACATCTTGCCCAAGGGCGACCCAGAAAGAAAGAGATTGTTATCGATTGTTGTCTGCGGTGGTGGCCCCACCGGTGTAGAAGTTGCTGGTGAATTGCAAGATTACATTGACCAGGATTTGCAAAAGTGGATGCCCGAAGTGGCTGGTGAATTGAAGGTCACTTTGGTGGAAGCCTTACCTAACGTGCTTAACATGTTCAACACCAAGTTGGTTGAATACACCAAGCAGGTTTTCAACGACACCAACATCCAGTTGAGAACCAACACCATGGTTAAACAGGTTAACGACAAGAACGTGATTGCTTCCCACAAGAAGGACGATGGTTCTAACGAAACCGTCGAGATTCCTTATGGTGTTTTGATCTGGGCCACTGGTAACGCTCCAAGAGCCATCACCAGAGACTTGATTGGCAAGATTGAAGAACAGAAGAACGCAAGAAGAGGTTTATTGGTGGACGAGAGATTGTTATTGGACGGTTCCAGCAATATCTTTGCCTTGGGTGACTGTACTTTCACTAAATACGCTCCTACTGCTCAAGTTGCCTTCCAAGAGGGTATCTTTTTGGCCAACCACTTCTCCAAGTTGTCTGAAATCGAAAGCTTGAAGTACACCATTGCTAACCCTGCCACTGACGACAATGTCGAAAGATTGACCAAGAAGTTGGCCAAGTTGGAAGAAAAATTGCCTGTTTTCCAATACAATCACCAGGGTTCTTTGGCCTACATTGGGTCTGAAAGAGCCGTGGCTGACTTGGTATGGGGTGACTGGTCTAATGTTACTTCTGGTGGTAGATTCACCTACCTTTTCTGGAGATCCGCTTACATCTACATGTGTCTTTCTGTCAGAAACCAAATCTTGGTGTGTTTGGACTGGGTTAAGGTCTCTTTGTTCGGAAGAGATTGCTCCAAGGAATAGACATGTCTTGTTCTACCATATATTCCATTATTTTATATGCCTTATTCCTACTTGGTATAGATCTTTGTTCACAGTAATAATATAAACGTCTATGAGAAATGTTCCCTTTGTAGAGATTTTTCGATGGTGTCATCGGCTTCATTTTGGCCTGTGAATTATATTGTAGTCGTACGACACGGAAGCGCAAATTTTTAGTGGTCCCCCCAGAATTTAACTAAAACTATCTAGGAACTAGTGCGTAATTTTCTCAATTATAGTTTAACATAACCATTACTTCTATTGTTGTCGTGAGAGGGTTTCAAATTAATTCTATACCGATTGAGGGTAAAACTTCCTATTACAGAAACTCTCCGCACTACCTTCCACCACTCTTATACTAATAAGGAAATTCTGCTGTGAAAAACTTTGACAGTGCGCAAAATTATGTGACAGATATACCGACGGCTAGCAGGCACGTAACAAAGCTAAAGCACCACTATATAAGTAAGAAGTGTAGCTCCACACAATAGTCTATGTTGTATATAATATTGTAGTTCATCTGATTGTATAGCATGAAGTGGTTTTATTCGGTTATTTGTCTATTGGTATTGCTCAAGAGCCATTTAGCTTTGGCTGCTCCAGCAACGGTTCTAACCCCAACACAAGATCCATTCTACACTCCTCCTGACAATTTAAAAGATTATGAGCTAGGAGATATTATTCGGTCAAGAGTGTCGCCCCATGCTATCAGAAGTATATATCTTAAAATCAACGTCAAGCATGCCTGGCAAATTCTACTAAGATCAGAAGATAGCTTTGGCAATGCTACAGCCATTGCAACTACCGTTTTAGAGCCATACGGGGGCAATTCTTCTCGTTTATTATCGTATCAGGTAGCTGAAGACTCTGCAAGTCCTGATTGTGCTATGTCTTACGCATTCCAATACGGAGCATCTATGGCAACGGTAATCACACAATTTGAAATGTATTTTATACAAGCAGCCTTAGAACAAGGTTGGTTTATAAATATTCCAGACTATGAGGGTCCTCAAGCAGCCTTCACTGCAGGAAGACAAGCTGGTCATGCCGTGTTGGATTCATTGAAGGCAACGTTAAATTCCGGAAATGTTACTGGTGTCGATGAAAATGCCCAGGTTACCCTCTGGGGTTATTCGGGTGGCTCATTAGCAAGTGGGTGGGCAGCAGCTCTACAACCAGACTATGCGCCTGAATTATCTGATCAAATTCTAGGAGTCGCTGTAGGTGGCTTTGTCACTAATATAACTGCTACAGTTGTCGCTCAAGAAGGTAAACCATTGGCGGGATTGATTGCATCTGGCATTAATGGGTTAATGCAGGAGTATCCTGAATTGAATACCTATGTCAGAAGTCACATTCGACCACAGAAGTTAGAGAACTTTCTTTACGGATCCAAATCATGTATGTTACCTGACTTGGCACATTTTATAGAGCAACACTTCTTCACTGGTAACGATAGCTACTTCGAAAATGGTATGGAGGTTTTTAATGATCCTCTAGTTACTAATATACTAAATGAAAACACGTTGGCTATTCACAACAATACAGAAATTCCAGATGTGCCACTTTTCATCTATCAAGGAGAAATGGATGATATAGTTCCAATAGTCGGGTCGGAAAGAACATACACAAATTGGTGCAACTGGGGCATTAAATCACTCGAATTTTCACCTGCTATACTATCCGGACACATTTCAGAATTTGCATTAGGAGCTCCGGCAGCATTGGCTTGGCTTATTGATAGATATGAAGGAAAACCACCGATCGACGGATGCAAAAAGACAGTAAGGCTAAGCAATCTTTTCTATCCGGGAGTGCTGGAAGCTTCACGTATTTATTTTGAGGCTGCTTACGAAAGCTTAAAAGGATTACCAGTAGGTCCTAACTCTAACGTTACATTCGGGGATTTAGACCCATTTGGAAAAAATTCAACCTTTCACCTATAAACGTAATATAGCTATGATAGTTTCCAAGACAGCATAAGAAATATTTTAGATTCTCCGCATTTACTGTTACAATGACAATGAAGTTGTAGATTCTCTTGTGTTTTATATACTTCCTCGGGATCATGGACCTCGGGATCTTTTAGCTTTCTTATTCGTCTATATTTTCCGATTTTGCCCTCTAAGAGTGAACATGTTATAAAGTTCGTATACTATACACTTTCTGGGGAAACCTTACGCGGTTACTTCAGCAGTGGACGTAATAACATAGGGCACCCATTCACATTCGGTAGAGAATTTGGTGTACCCGACACAATGAAACAAGGCGTCCGTAACTTTGAATATGAAACGAGTTATAGAGGTTGGGAATGCTTCTGTCATAAGCCTAAGATATTTGGGTATTGGAGAAGCAGGAACAATAGAAAAGGTTAAGTAATGCGCTTTTGAAAGCTTCTTTCTTCTTTGTGTAGTCTTGTTTTGTATACCTTGCAATTCGGCTCCATCTTTGCTTGTTTCAATTAGTTAAACAGATTTCGCCATACCACTACTCAGTGTGTGGTATTATTTAACGTAATTCGAACTTAAACTTAGTTAGATGAATAATGACCACCATAACATTCCATTCCAACTAAAAAATCTATATATACTATGCATTCTGCTAATCTCTAAAATCGGTATATTGTAGAACTTAAAACCACACAATCCATGAAGATCTTATTCACAGTTTTTGCCGCATTCGTGTGTTTATTCAGTTTTGCAACTGCAGTCCCTACAGGATTACTTCCACCGAGCTCTGATCCTTTCTACACTCCACCAGATGGATTCGAAAATTTTGAAGTTGGAACCATATTGAAGTCTAGGATTACGCCTAAACCAATTAGAAGTATATATGTCACTGTCAATGTTAAAAGTGCATGGCAATTTTTAGTTCGGTCGGAGGACTCTTTTGGTAATGCAACTGCCATTGTAACTACCATCATTGAACCCTACAATGCTGACCCTTCCAAGTTACTTTCCTATCAATTCTTCCAAGATTCGCCTAGCATTGATTGCTCTACTTCATACGCAATTCAAGCCGAAGCACCTGTTTTGCCAGATTTTACTTCCGAATTAGAGATGTTCTTTCTAGAAGCTGGTCTTAAACAAGGGTGGTACGTTGTTGCTCCCGACTATGAGGGTCCCAAATCGGCTTTCACTGCTGGAAGACAGGCCGGTCATGCTGTTTTGGATTCAATAAGAGCGTCCTTGAACTCTACCAGTATTACACGTATCAATTCAGAAGCTAAAGTCGCCCTTTGGGGTTATTCGGGCGGATCTTTGGCCAGCGGGTGGGCCGCCGCACTTCAACCAAGCTATGCCCCAGATCTCAGCAGTAATCTAATTGGTGCTGCTGTGGGAGGGTTTGT
Source organism: Scheffersomyces lignicola (assembly GCA_030578435.1). Lineage (NCBI taxonomy): Eukaryota > Fungi > Ascomycota > Pichiomycetes > Serinales > Debaryomycetaceae > Scheffersomyces > Scheffersomyces lignicola. The sequence goes on along the minus strand of JAJMRV010000053.1, from coordinate 15,883 downwards.
GACAAATATCACTGCCACGGCTCTTGCAGTTGATGGTAAAACTTTTGCTGCTTTGATCCCGTTGGCGATAAATGGTTTACTTCAGGAGTATTCTGACGTCCGGCCAATTCTTCAGCAGCATTTGTCCCCATCTAATTACCAGCTGTTTTCGGCTGCAAAAGATCTCTGCTTGATACCCGGAGTTTTGAAGTATGCTGGCCAAAACTTCTTCTCTGGGAGTAATAAGTACTTTGACAATGGTGTGGATTTCTTGTCAGTGCCTGCCATTGCAGAAATAATTGAACAAAATACATTAGCCATCAATCCGAAGGCTGAAGTTCCACAAATACCATTATTTATTTACCAGGGTGTTATCGATCAAGTAGTTCCTGCAGTTGGAGCAGAACGTGCTTACAAAAACTGGTGCGCATGGGGTGCACCATCCATTGAGTTGGCTCTTGATGGCACTAATGGTCATATTTCGGAAACTTTTGCTGGCGCTGGTGCTGCTCTAACTTGGCTCACCAAAAGATTTAACGGCAAAGCACCAATTGAGGGATGTCAGAAAACCACCCGGTTGAGCAACTTCTTATATCCAGGAACTTCATTAGCCGTCATCACATACTTCAAAACAGCCTTTTTGAGTCTAGCACAAGTCCCAATTGGACCATTGAAGGGTTCGTTACCAACTCTTTCGTAATGTTTTACAATTGCAAATTTCGCAATTTTTTACAACCAAAATAACAAAAACCATCATTTGTAAAGGAGTAATAATCACTGTTCTTTAAATATGCCTCCAATATATTACTTCACAGTAAGAAAATACTCAATCTTGAAACCCGGCGGCAGCTGGTTTCACTATCCCCAACGTAGTAATCTCACCTTCAGTTTTCTCCAGGAAAGAGACACAAATCTCATAACTGTTCTTATCACTCACAAGGTGGAGGAATTGGTAAGTAATTCTTATGTTTCACAAGAATCATCTAACTCTTCATCAGGGAAAATACTACTTCAGAAAATCTGCAATGGATGGAATTTCTGTGGTAGCCAGATTTGCTTCAATAGCTTTCAGATACAGTGATACAGAATCACAAAATACTGTACGGTTTCAAGTCAGCTTTGAGAGCCTAGAGGAATACAACAAATGTGTTACCACGATGAAGACACAATTGAATTTACCAGTTACTATTCAGGATGAAAGACACAAAGAAGTCACGAGCAATCAGAATAATGAATATCACGGTTCACAGCCAGCCATATTTTGTTCGCAGCCGATATCAGGCCCTTACTTACCTCAACCAATGTACACGGCTGACCATCCATACAACCGAAACGCAAACTACCAAATTCCTTTTCCATATCCTGTGTATACATCTGAACCTTCTCGTACACCTATTACAACCGGCCCTTATTATTACGCCTCTCAAACAATTCCGCTTGCAACCGAAAACAAAGACGCACAATCGCAGATGAATTATACAGAGGTCATTAACATGTCTAATGATCAAATCAAAGGATTGATCGAAAAAGAGTTGAAAAAGCCCGAGTTTATTGAGTTGGTCAAAAGGCTCGATCGCATTATCGAAAATTAGTGAAATTCTATTAGTTTATATAACAGCTAACTATGCAATCTACCTCAAAAATTAAGTATGGTCACCGTATATCTTCACCCATTTCTTTACTACTAGCCCATCATCCAATTGAAATTCTTCTGGTTCCAATTTATATTTGAATATGCGGGGCAATAACCAAAATTTGAATACCCAGAACAAAATACAAAAGGCGACACATACGATAGCGATAACAGCAAACGAAGGCCAGTCTTCTAAACCTCTTGGATTAGGACTCACTGTTGTGGCTAATGGTGAAACAACCAAGTAAATGGAAATGCTGAATACTAAGAAAGTACCCACAAGGCTGGCTCTAATGGGTGCTTTTATTTCGGGATATCTTCTTCTAACAATGAAAATACCGAACGCCACAAAGGCTAATGCAATTTGATTCGGATAACCCTCAAGTGAGACAATGTAGTTATAGATATCACCCTTGGGAAATATTAATATAACAAGGGTGCTCAACAGCACACTCAACAAGAGCGTGGCCAATGGGGCACCAAATGGCCAATTTGAGGACATAGCCCTCGAAAATGGAAGGTATCCCTCACGGAAAACCTCCTGACTGACCCTAGAAATTGTGTATATCACAACAAACACATTACCAGCAGCGCAAACCGCTACAGATAATGTTAATAGTTGTCTTCCAATTGTATACCCAAACACCTTCTCAAACAACAAGGACCCGACTAGGGTTCCACTGTTAATGATGTCTGCACTTGGAATCACTATCAAATAAGAAAGATTAATTAGGAAGTAGGTGACGGACATTATTATCAATGAAGTAGGGCCCGCAATTTTCAATGTTCTAACGGGATCCTTGATCTCACTAGTAACATTGTGCACCGTGTTCCAGCCACCAAACGAAAAAGTAGCCTTGATTATAGCACTAGCAAAATTAGATGCCGACACTTTCTTATTGACTTTGAAGAACTGGTCCCAGGTTATATTGGATTCGATCTCAGTAAGTGAGGCTGGAAAGAAAATAACGTAGACACCTGTGCCTATCATTATAGCAATCAACCCGAGTTTCAAGGCTCCTAAAAGGTTTTGGATTTTCACTCCATGGTGGATACTTACACCGTGAATTAAAGCAGTTGCATATAGAAACGTCAAGCCAACGACTCTAATTCTGATTGGCGTGACTTCAACACCAATCGCATGCAAGGAATATTCACCGAAAATCAAGATATTTGTGATTGTGAAACCGAACATGATAGAAAACACCAGATACGCAACAGTGGCAAGCAATTTTGGCTTATCATAGATGAATTCTAAAAACACCTTGGTACCACCACTTCTTGGCACGATAGAACCTAGTTCAAGATAGATATACAATCCACTGAATGCACACAAAGCGGCAACAAACCAAGCCAAGAAGAACAAAATAGGCGACCCTCCACAATCCTCATATATACCACTCGCTATACTGAATATCCCACTTCCCAAGATTCTTGATATGAATAATATAATGGTAGAAAAGAGCCCAAGATGTCGGCCCTGGGGCAAGTCTTCAAGATCCTGCAAATATGAAATTCTTCTATTAATCTGAGATGCTGGCACCGAGTACGCATCCTCTTCGTTGTTATCAATTAACAACGTGGACGTGGACCCGCTATCCTGATCTGAGTTAGCTGATACCGTTACATTCGCAATCTTTTTATACTCTATCTTATCTATGTCTGTCATTTCAATGTCCTGCTGCGACTTTCCAGTTAAGAACGATAGCCACTTTGGAAACCGATTGGAACTATTATTCATGAAAGTAAGGAACTTATAAACCTCCAGCTTTTGTGCTTGCTTAGCAATGTGATTTGAATATACGGCTCTGGTGGAATCACTAATTGTGGTGGCTGCACCCGACAAAATAGATAAGGAGTGCGACATTTCCGGTTGCGGATCGCTACGCGACGCGACATTTGGGTCCTCGAAAATGTCAAAATGCTGCAAAAGAGATGCTACCAGAATATAGATCGAATATTAGATGAATTAAAAAAATCGCTATATAGCGGTACAGACAAAAGATAACGAACTGAATACTCACCGTCTATATAAACTGATCGATGTGGAAATTAATAGGATGAAATTAAATAAAATGCATTTTTTTGTTTGGGCTCCTATGTGTTTGCTTACTTAGCAGCGGCTGCAGCAGCAGAGTTTTTCTTCTTAACATAGGCCTCTTTGGCCAACTTCACCAAGGTATCAAGTTCTCCAGAGTTTTCACACATGCTGTAGAATGTGGTTTCCTTGTTAGCAATTAAAACATATGGATTGTCGTATTCAACAACTCTACCGGCATCCATGACAAGAATCTTATCATAATCGATAATGGTTCTTAATCTGTGAGCAATGGTCAAAATGGTGGACGACGAAAACTCTTCTCTAATGGTCTGCTGGATCATAGCATCGGATGCATAATCAATGGAACTGGTTGCTTCATCCAAAAGAATAACTCTTGGATTCTTCAATAAAGATCTACCTAAACAGACTAATTGTCTTTCACCTTGAGACAAATTTCCACCACCTTCAGTAATCGGGTTGGTCAAGTTAGAAAACTTATTTTGATTTTCACCAGCGACTTCTTCAGTAGACTTCAATAAATTGACTCTCTTCAAGGCTTCAAAAATTTCACTATCGGAATATTCATCAAATGGATCCAAGTTGGATCTAATGGTACCAGAGAACAACGTGGGATCTTGTGGGATAATAGTTATACCTTTTCTTAATGTTTTCAAACCAATAGAAGTGATGTCAACTCCGTCGATAGTAATAGATCCGGTTTCAGGATCCAAAAATCTGAAAAAAGCAGTGATAATAGTGGATTTACCAGCACCAGTACGGCCAACAATACCAACTTTATGGTTTGGTTCAACTTCGAAGGTAACATTCTTGATGACTCTTGGCAACTCCGGCGAGTATCTCAATGAAACATCATTCACAATAATTCTACCTTCTTGAGGCCATTGGGCTGGGGGTTCAGTTTCTTTGATCTCATATGGTGGCTCTTGCTCGACTTTGAGGTACTCTTGTAAACGCTCGACCGAATTCATGTTCATTTCCACATTGGCGTAAAGACGAACAATCCACAAAGCACTTTCGGAGAAGGCAATAGCATACGACAAAGACAAACCGGCTAATCCAGTATCGATGGATCCAACAGAAAGTAAGACAAAGATACCTGCAAACAACATGACCATAGAACCAACTGCATCAACACGGAAAGATAACCATCTGTTTGCTACCCATAAGTAGAAAAAGGGTCTATTGTTCTGGTCAATGGCCTTCAAGTTCTGCTTCATAAATCTGGATTCAATACCGTAAGCTCTGATGGTAGCAACTCCATTCAACGATTCAGAGAAATGTTGATGGATTGGTGACTTGGTAATGGATTCAAAACGTTTCAATTCTCTAGAAAGAGAAATGTAGAACAAACCAACTAAGTAGTATAAGAAAGCAATAATAAATGCAAAGACTAAGAATCCTGGGGTGATGAAAGTAATCAAAATTAAAGTGGAAACACATTGGACAAAACAGATGAACACACCTTCAGCGAATGGTGTGACTTCTTGGTCGACAGCTTCAATATCCTTGGAAAATCTGTTCATAATACGACCCTGTGGTGTCTTGTCAAAGAATCTCAATTTAGCTCTCAAAATAGTAGTCAAGACATTCTTAAATATTCTATTGGATGCTCTGATACCAGCGAAGAAGGTAACAAACACTCTTAAGGAAGCAGTTATGGCGTAACCAAAACCAATCGCAGCATATATGGCAATATAATAAAGGGTACTGTTTTCCTTTTTGTAAGTCTTCACCACATCCATGGTAGTAGAAAGTAAAGTAGTAGCACCGTTATAAGTACGCACAAATACGTTTTGCGAGAATTGGGTAGAATCATAGACATTCGAGACACCAGCCAATGCCATAGTAGACATTACGACATTACTAGCATCATGTTCACTGTGGATAGACCAGTTTCTTAACCACCAAGATTGAAGCATAAAAACTGCTTGCGAAAGAGTGAAAGCCAAAATGACCATGGACCAAGTAGGGAAACCACCAAAGACTTTAGCGTAACCAAGATAAACTTCGGATCCAACAACACCATCTGACTTGGATTCTTCCTCAACCAATTTACCATCAGTCTTCTTTTTATCGTCCTCATCTTCAGGGCCAAGGGCCTTTAATTTAGAATCCAAAGTAGCGGCTTTAGCTTTTAAATCAGCATTCTTGTCTTCCAAAGTTTGCAAGTTAGTGGTGGATTGGTTTCTCGAGCTTAAAACTGTAGACTTAACTAAATCGTCATCACCAAGGTGACCAGCGTGCAATAATTCTTCTGGAGAACCTTGATTCTTGATACGACCATTGTCCATAACAACAACCCATTCTGCGTTTTGAACAGTTAAAGCAACGTTGTGAGACACTAAGATACAAGTTCTACCACTCATCAATGGACCAGAAATACAGTTCTCATAAATCCATAATGCAGTGTGAGAATCAACAGCAGACAAACAATCATCTAATAAGAGATGTTTGGAGTTAGAATACAAAGCTCTTGCCAACGAAACTCTTTGTTTTTGACCACCAGAAAGAGTAATACCCTTTTCACCAATTTCTGTAGCATCACCAGCACTCAAGATTTCGAAATCTCTCTTCAAACCACAAGCTTCAACCACCTTGTCGTATCTTTCTTGGTTGAATGGAGCACCAAAGCTAATATTGTTTCTAATTGTATCATTTAATAACCATGCAGATTGCGAACAGTAAGCGACAGACTCAGTCAAACCTGTTTGAGGATCAATAACCAATTCGTCACGAGGAATAATACCAGGCAAGAAGATGTCACCATGCAACAATTCCATTTCACCCAAAAGACCCATTAACAAAGAAGTCTTACCAGCACCTGTTGGGCCAATGATAACGTTCAATTTGCCCGGCTTAAATGAAACATTAAGATCTCTCAACTTGAAATCATTTTCCGAAGAAGAGTTCCACGATAAAGTTGCATTTTCAAAACCAATATAAGGAGAGTTTGGTCCAGGAACCTTGCCTAACTGATCATATTTCGAAGTTTCTTCTTCACCTAAGAAGTCACTGACTCTATCTAAGGAAACTTTCGATTGAACAACAAAGGAGGTCATGTCAGATAACTGATCCAATGGCGATCTCAATAAGGTAAATAATGACAATGAAGTAAATGCGATTGGAGCAGTTAAAGTATTTCCTTGAACAATAGTGTAACAATAGAAGGAGATCAATGTGATCAATGTTGGGGTGATGAACCAAACAAAACCACCAAGACACCACACTAAAGATCTCATTTTTAAAAGATACAATTCTTCGCTTCTGATGCCCATAACACTTTCAAAGAACTTGTCTTCCCAAGCAAAGAACTTAATAATTCTAATGGATTGGAAAGTTTCATTCAATTTCTGGATTCTCTTATCAGTTACTGCTAACATTTCCTTTTGCAAATCAGAGACCCATTTAGCGATTCTGTAATTCAATGGCAACAAAGCAACGATAGATAACGAACCAACTAAAGCAGACCATCCCAACAAGTTGTATAACAAGGTAATACAGAAGATGATCATCAAGAAAGCGCCAACAAAGTAGTGCAAGTAACCACAGATTTCAGACACTTTGAAAGCATCAATTGCCATCAAGTTGATAATAGCACCCAATTCTGCAGTCTTCTTACCTTCCTTCTTTTCCTTGTCATTAGAAGAAACCTTGAGGTCAGAGTCGCTGTCAGAAGAAGAGTCATTTGATTCTGAAACAGTGATCTTTCTTCTTAAAGCCTTTGCATAAACCTCCCCAATAATAATAGCTTTCATTCTAAGACAGACTCTTCTACCAATGAAAAGCGAGCAACCAGAGGCGATAGAATCGACAATCTTCGCCAAAGGCATTAAAAGAACAAAACTCCATGCAAGGGAAACTGGTGTGTCAGATGGATCTTGCACATATTCTAAAACTCTCTTTAACAATAAAGATGGACCGAAGACCAACATAGATTCTAAAATAGCCCAAAATGCTTGAAGGGCAAACAAATACTTGAAATGAGTAAAGATCTTTACAGTGAATTTAGCGGTTGATTTTGATGCTTCGAATGCTTTGAGAATATACAACGCGAAATCATCTTCTCTCAATCCCCAAATATCGTCCATCTTTAAAGGCTGTTTGTAAGCCTTCCAAACCATTGGATTCAACCATGAGTAAGTGGCAAATGAAATGATACTGGTCAAGTTCTCTGGGGATGGAGTGGCTCCATCACTAGTTTGATAAAGTACCGAAGGCTTGTCACCAACTTTAGCGGTGAAATTAAGTAACAACAAAATGGACGAAATAGCAAATTCGGTGATATAGAAGACATTGATATAATGTGAATTGGTACTTCTAGTGAGCAAGATTGATCTGAAGATTAATATTGATGGGAAGAAGTTGAAGAAATACAAAGTGGTGGAATGCACCCATAAGCTTGGCAATCTGATGTTGACTTTCTTCAAGTTGATAATTCTGATGGAGCCAATGACGAATAAATAAAACCAGAAAGCAGTCTTAACAACAGGAACGTATGGAGCAGATTTGAATTCAGCAAAAGCATCCTTCACACAAAATAATGATAAGCACAACCCTAATTGGATAATAAGTAAGAGATATTCAACGGTAACTCTCAATCTTTCGAACGCGTCCTTATATACTTCTTTAATTTGGCCGTGTGGAGTACCATCTACATTAGTATCAGGTAATCTAGCCAAGTCGAAATGACGACTCTTCAACGAAATCTCAGGCGTGTTTGAATTAGCATTGACCGAACCGTAGGCATCTACATTAGCCAATAACGGACGCTGGTCATCACCAATTTGAATATTTCGACTTCTCTTTCTGCTATTGTAAATGGATATTAACGATTTCAATGTAAGTATGGTGAGGGAGACACCTCCAATAATAATAGGGGGTATCGAGTCTAATTGGTCCCTGGCACATCTGGTGATATCATCATAATCCCAAAAGTTGGAACAGACCGGTAAGGTATGGCTTTGCAATAGCTGGTTCAGCAGCAGATACGAGTCTGGCATCTGTGATAAGTCGCACTGATGTGTCTGCTTTAGTAGTTGAATAAATTAGTGTTATATGTGGTTGAACAAGCTGCAACAGCTGATAGGATATTAAGTTGCAGAGGTTAAACTAAATTGAAATTTAGCCTTTGCACGAAGCGGAATATTAACTAGAAAGTGGAATAAGATAGTAGTTCTCTTACGCAAAAATGTGTAACAAGACTTCCCTGTTGAAACGGACACCTTATTCTCAACAAATCTAAAGACTAATCCACGGGCTTTATAAGTTGATGAGAAAGAAAGAGAAAGAAGAAGTGATTAATGGTTAGAAAATTTAGGGAATGGCATTTGGGTTCTTTTGGGAAGCGCGACATATTTTAGACTGCTGGGAAAATGTCGTATCTCGCTTTGTGTAGCCGATTGGTATACGATACAATAAAGCGGGAATTATTATTAGTCAGAAGTTCTAGTGCTGCAAATTGGTTGTGCAAATGAGCTACGCTAGAAGGACGATGGGGCCGGCAGTAGGAATGCTACCATTCATTACATGGCAGAGTTAATTTTGTTGGCGCATATAATACTGTGTCAAACGAAATATCGAACTTTTGGAAAAGGGAAAAAAAACAAAAAAAATCCCACTTTATAGTAAGCATAATTCACCAAGGATAGGAACCATAAGCATAGCACCCTGGCTATCAAATAAACGTACTATGCGATGTAACATACATTCATATATGGGTATACGTCCTGTTACGGAAACGGCACCAAAAATATGAAAATTTTGTGCGCAAAAATAAGGCTTTTTTTTCACTATCAGTAATTAATTTAATTATCAGTGCCCTTCACAGCCAATTTAGACCTGAAGCAAGTTAGCAACAGTGAATTAGCTGAAAGGGCTATGTTTTAGCAGCTAGTATATAGAGTGTATATATGAGTCAGAAGGAGTCAGAAGTCTAATATCTGCGACATTATTTCGTTACAGCTACTATGTTCCACTTGAGCAACCCCTCTTCAGTTGCTGGTGGCGCGACATTGTTACTAATTGTCTTAGTGGTATTTTCATATACTTCGATGGAATGTTATGAAGAGATCTAGCATGTGCATGAGAGCATAGTGAACTGTAAGAGAGATTTAATACTCAGATTAGCGTTATAAGCTTGGAATTTTTTGAAAATGTCGTCCCTGTATCTCTTTTTCGTAAACGATGACTAATTGGGACGCAGTATTATTTTTGCAGTGGAAGCCGCAATGTAGTTCCTTCTAAATACAATATTGCAGCACAACACTACATGAATGAAAATATAGAGTGATTCAATGTATTGTGTATAGTACTTTAGATGTGTGAAAACTTACTATGGCTTGCGGTCTTACTACATCTTGGAACTGCTGATTTCTTTATTGATTTTCCCGAACGGATCTGGAGCATGAGGCAGTTGGATCCGTTTAGACAGGTTGATGTTAGACAGAGCATCGTTTACGATATAGTGAGAGCTTTGTGATACTACAGATGAAACTGGGTAAATAAGTGGTGACTCGATAGAATCAAGAATAGTAGCAAAGTTGTGGAGCAGTTTCTTCTCATAAATATCTTGATTGAGCTATTCTGTCCTTTTCTTGTAGAAAAGGAGTTAGGAAATCGACAAATTGAACATTAGAATCCGTAAATATCTGATCACTAAGTACTAGTAAACACTAAGTGAGCAATCTTCTGTTCAGTTGGCTGTAGACGACCTATAACTTTAGAATTGTTGCATACAGGTGAATAGGTTAACAAAACGGAGAGTAAGAAAAGCCAGCCTTAAGAACTCGGCTAGCATCCTTCCAGAAAGAGAATCTGAGAAAAGTTTACTGGTTTACTGCACCAGTAGTCCACTGTAAATCGAGTTTGTAAGTAGGATACCGACAACTTCATCTCAATCCTAATGAAAATTATAGAATCCTGGGAAGGATTGAAGTAATGAAGTTCTGTGAGGCACGGAGATACGGAGGCACCTATTCGTGACCTCCATTAATGGTGCCAAATTTTACAAGAGAAGCATTGTTGTAGTGGGAGTTCAGCGAGATACACTAACTTTCTGTACCAAATACTTACTGGATGAATTGTGATTAAAGGACTGAGAGTAAAATTGGTGCGACTTTTGTGGTTGCAAATCGAAATCCATTAGGTAAGCAGGAAGTGAAAACATGTCGGTAATTACTTTGCTATAGTCGTCGTTTATAGGAGCAGTAGTCGACTAGAATTGCCAAGAAACTATACAGAAATAGGCTGGATATTATATGCTTTCTCTGAAGCATGCTGAGACAAATGTCGCGTAGGATATATTTAGGTTATGAATTACGTTAGCTCGGTAAATAGTCATGGCTACATATGTCATAAAACAGCTTCATTTACGGCTTCAAGCTCAGATATTTAATAATGTATATTAAGTAATGCACAATAAGACTGGACAAAACCAGTCTATGTATAGTATGACCTATATTAAGTGGGGATGGGTGTGTTGATGATATTAATTATTACAGGAAATGATGACGACGGCTAAGAAGCTTAATCTTGGGTCTTTTGAGTACCTCTCAACAAACCGGTTCTTCTAGCAGCAATCAAACCTGCCTTTTGACCAGCAACAGCACCTCTAGAGATAGTAGAAGCCTTACCAATATGTTGATGGTTACCACCACCATGAGGGTGATCAACTGGGTTCATGGCAACACCTCTGGTCTTTGGCCAGGAGTTTCTCTTGACCTTGTATTTGTGGAAGGCTCTACCGGCCTTTAATAATGGCTTATCGGTTCTACCACCACCGGCGACAACACCAATAACACCTCTAGCGTCAGAAGAGATAACCTTCTTGGCACCAGATGGCAACTTGACTCTGGTCTTACCTTCGTCAGCGTTGTGACCAATGATAACAACGTAGTTACCGGAGGTTCTACCTAAAGCACCTCTGTCACCAACCTTTTCTTCAACGTTGGAGACAATGGTACCTTCAGGGCAAGCACCCAATGGCAAGATGTTACCGACGTTCAAGGAAGCCTTCTTACCGGCGTAAATGAATTGACCGGTGTAGACACCTTCGTTAGCAATAAAGGTCTCTTCTCTCAATTTGTACTTGTATGGGTCTCTGAAGACAATCTTGGCTAAAGGAGCACCTCTACCTGGGTCGTGCAAGATTTGCTTGACGACACCTCTGATGTAACCGTGTCTTTCGGCATAGTCCAAGGTTCTTAACTTGGCAGCACCTTTTCTCAATCTGGTGTGAGAGGTGAAGATGGAACCAGCACCCTTTCTTTGATTACGAATAACTCTACCTATACGAGATTACTGTTAGTATAAGAGTCTCTTACAAGACGATGGTATAACTTGTTATTTCAGTCATCTAAGGAATGTGGATGATGCGAATAATTCAATTTGTGTGTGTAAAATGGAGATTTTATTTCTTGAGTAGTGGATTGATAATTCGATTATACATTTCAGTGCCAGTGCCCCTCTGAAGCAGATACGTCACTCTAACACTCCGTTGTATTGTTTGTTTAATGACTATTCTCTGTTTAACGACTATTCGCTGGCTAATTCTGACATAATTTTCTTATATATTAAACTGTATCTTCTTGACGATCCTTTAACTGTTTTCTTAAACTTTCATATTAAATCACTGATGTATAACAAATATTCAGCCACTTCCAACTATGAGTCCACTACATACCCATTTTAGTATATTATTATTGGTATAATAGAAGAGGCCAACTACAAGTCTCTCTCTATTTTTTCACTACAATTTTTTCAAGCACATCTGGTTAATTTTTCGACCACTGTCGAGGCATGGTGTAAGTCACGTGAATATGCGGATTTCGCGAAAAAGCAGTCACAGTGCCCTAAATGACACCTTCATATTCAATCATGAATCATTTATTCAATTCGCATAATTACCAACAAGAGAGTTATAAATAAACTAAATACTAACAGCCAAGAAGATTCAACTAAGAACTCCTATGGCCCATTTGCTATTTACGCTCTCCAATTTTTAATGGAAAAACAAGGACTTATTCTGTTTCTGCAAATAGGAAATCGGGATAATAATACCAGTGACAAAGAAAACAACAAACAGAAAGATAGTAATAACAGATACTGTTACAGCGGGACTGATCCCGTATGCTTATTCGGTAGTTTCTGCGGGTGCTTCGCCGTTTGAAGCTGCTTCTTCGGCACCTTCTTCAGCCACAGCTGCTGCAGAATCCTCACTTTCCTTTGGAATACGTGCATCAACGGCAATGTCAACTATAATTTCACGGCCGTTGATTTCCTTGCCATTAAACTCCTCTACTGCCTTCTTTTGCACATCTTCGCCCGAGAACTTGATGAAAGCAATACCCTTGTTAAAAGGCTTTCTGTTGCCACCCTTTTTCAAGATGTGAAGAGGCACCTTTCTGGTAGGAACATGGATCCACTTGGGTTTCAAATCCTTGAAAAGGTTATTCAAAGTCTTGACGTTGACCTTGTAGTCCAAGTTGGTAATGAAAATAGTATCCTTGGAAGCCTTTCCCTCAGGGGGTTTCACTTCGCCATTGGCGTCTTTGACGACCGGCTTCTTGGCTGGCTTTTCCTTCTTAGGAGCCTCCTCGGTCGCAGCGGATGCTTTTTCCTTCTCGGCTTTTTCCTTGTCGGCCTTTTCCTTGTCGGCCTTTTCCTTGTCAGCCTTCTTCTTCTCCTCCTTCTTAGCCTTGTAGAGTTCTATTCTCTCCTTCTTTTCTTCCTCGGTAGGAGGAGGAACAGCCTTTTTGATGAAGATGTTTCTTCTCTGGAACTTCTGGCCATTGTACTCCTCGATTGCCTTATCGGCGTCTTCTTTGGATTCAAATTGGACGAATGCAAAACCCAAGTGTCTCTTGAAGGTCTTTTCGCCTCTTTTCGTTTCCTTGAAGGGGATTTCTACCTCGGTGCTACAAAACGGGCGTTAGTATTAGGCATGGTGAAAAAAACTTGCATGGTAGCGCCAAATTGTGGAGAAGACAAAAGAATGTCGTGTGTCGCGCCACCGCTTAATGTCGCGACAACCTACCACCACATTGCGCCGCCCAGCAGCGGAAACAGGTACTTACACTTTCAAACCAGCGAACAATTCCTTCAATTCGTCTTCGGTGGCCTTGAAATCGACATTGCTGACGTAGATTCTGTCCTCAATGACTGGTTTCGTGGGCTTGGCTTCTTCGGTCGACATGTTATCAGGAGATTCTCGTGAAATTAGCGGCTTTTTTGCTTCTGGGATGGGATGGGATGTATGTAGAACCGACTCAGTTGTCAGGATACAGGATTCAAGTTGTGGCCACAGGGATAGGATCTATGTGCTGTGTGGTCGCTGAAATGGGTGTATTCGGACCTGGCTTCTTCAATGCGAGTTCTCTTCAATTCAAAAATGTTTTCTGTTCAATCGACACGTGGAGCTGCGATTGACTGTCCTACAACTACAGAATGATATGATTACAGTGGTGTTGGTGGAAGTGGTACCAGTATCACTGAAAGAAAGGAGTAACACATAGTGGAAAATTACCTGTTCTCGAACAATCCGCGCACTGGAAAAAGTTGAACGACTTTATGGGAGTGTGACACTTCCCAAAAGGGTAATTGCTACACAGTGGTTTCCGGGCCGGTAGCACCTGTGCCACGGGGCGACCGGTGGTGTCGTGTGTCTGGGACGGCTGGTTGGAGCGTATTGCTGTGGTATGAGACTGCGGTTGGGGGATACGTAGTGGTGTTCTGGGTTGGGGGTGCAAGTCCGAATGTCGCAGAAATTGAAGATTTTCACGTGACCTGCGATATGCTGGCAGTGCTAGACATGCCACTTCTGGTCACGACAAGTGCAAGAGTGCAGTCTGTGTAATCGGGAGTGGCATCCGGAGTGTTGAAGCCACAATTACTGGATGTTGCGCAACGCAAGACACCTGCGAAATGTGTAAAAGTGTCTCTTAGTGTCTACCAGTGTCTAAAAGTGTCTACAGTGTCTACCAGTGTCTGGTTTGCGCCAGCAAATATCTACTAAGTGTCTACCTCCTACACGTGTCTACACAGGGCGGTGAATATCGGTTTTTATCGTATATTTTCATATGGACACAGTATTATATGTCAAATGGTGGGGGTGTCGTGTGGTGCAAGCCGTGGTGGGGGATGTAGCGGACTACAGGTTGGTTGGTCTTTTAATGCAATAAATGATAAGGATAGAAGAATAACAAACTAGTGTTCTAATAGATTAATTAACAGCAGCGGGAGAATTGTATGGGGTGATGAATATATGTCTGCAGACACGTGATGTCTCCTTACTTCAACTTGTTGAACAATCTAGGAGCAACACAGTCGTTGATACAGTGCTGCACGTGGAAAAACTCTTCAACACAGTCTTCCTTGTAGTGTTTTTCGTGGTAGCCTTCTTCTGCCATTTCCTTGGTGACTCTTTCGATACACTCTTCAAAGTGGTGGTTGAATGGTTTACAAGTGGCGGTGTTCTTACATTCCTCGGTCAAAGCGACTAAGGGGTCTTCAACTGCATCTTCGTCTTCGTCGTCTTCATCTTCCTCTTCCTCTTCTTCTTCTTCTTCCTCGGCTTCTTCAGCTGGCTCAGCGGCTTCTTCAGCGGCTACTGGTTCTTCTTCAGCGGCTTCTTCAGTTTCTTCAACTGGTTCTTCTTCAGGCTATAGCATTCGGTTAGTATCATCGGTCCAATTGCGGAATCATATCCCCGATTTGGTAGCTGCACCGGGCACTCAAACATATACTGGTGCGGTGACGCAACGCAATAAGCGGCCGCCTCCCAGCCATGGCACACATACTTCTTCAGCATAGGCAGCTGGAACAACAGATTCTATCAAATCTCTTAAGAATGACATGTTGATTCGGGATAAACGACTAAGATTACACTGTACAATTCGTCTCTCTGGGCCAACTACACTGTTTTACCATCTCTAAATTTTCTTTTTTTCGGTTTTTCCATTCGAGGCCTGGTGGGTGCAGCTTACTACTGCGGCGTGGATGTTTGGCCCATAACTGGAAAAATCAAATGTTTTATTGGCTGAACCGGTGCGGCGCGCCAGTGGGATCTGTGTTAAGAAATAAGACCGATTAGGTATATTGATATTACCCGGAAATAATACAGACGATGAAATTTTGCAGTCTATTATTATTGTGATTATTATCGTCACTATATAATGAGGGTTCTACGCCCAACAATTTATATAATTTTTATA
>JAJMRV010000052.1:0-48058 GCA_030578435.1 Scheffersomyces lignicola | reverse complement strand
TTTTACGTATATATTTGTTTAGAAATTAACTAAAGAAAGTACAATTTGTTCACCCATATTTAACATGGATTCGCACTATTATTTAAATAAAACTGACATTGATGAAATCATCTTTAAGCTCAATAAGCTTCAATCTCAACAAAATCCCCTCATCTAAGATGTCGTCTCGTATGCTAAACAAACAAGATATTGATGAACTTGTTCTGTCACTAAAGATATTTCTAGATTTACAGGAAAGTGTAGAATAGGCAGTATCAGAACATTTGATTTTGCAGCCATACCACGTTATTCAGGACTTTTAACTCGGATTTGTGTAAGACAAACTTTACCAATAACTTCAATGTTCATTCGTGAGCCATTGGCATAGTCAACCGTGTGTTTGAAATTTGTGTCAATTTCCAGAAATAAGGTAATATCTTTAACAATATGGCATGACAGAATCAAAATGATGGGGGTTCTGAAACTTGTAAAGCCATATCACGAACAAAATAACTGATGGGACTCACACTGGGTTTCCCAGAAGAAGCGAACGTTAGAGGACGTACAGACTTATCCTTATCCTTACGTTCTGGGCAAACATTTCGCTTGTGGCCATCCTTTTTACAATGGTA
The DNA here is from genome assembly GCA_030578435.1 of Scheffersomyces lignicola. Lineage (NCBI taxonomy): Eukaryota > Fungi > Ascomycota > Pichiomycetes > Serinales > Debaryomycetaceae > Scheffersomyces > Scheffersomyces lignicola. Next base: position 47,447 of record JAJMRV010000052.1, on the reverse strand, counting down.
GCATATAAATTTCTTAGGTTGGACAACATAGGCATTAGCTGAACCACTAACAACCCCAAGATTTTCTATCGGGGAAATGCCAATACTTATGGCCAATTTCCGAATGGTGGCAGTACTAAACACTGTATCATGCTTCTTAGCTTGCAATTTTCTAAAGGCATTTTCAATGGGTTCCCATTTATCCTCTGGGAAGGTAGCAAAATACAAAAGGCTATGTCCTTCGACACCGTTAAAGCGGCAGAGGACATTTTCACCTAACATTTCCCAGTCATCAACGGATTTCAAGTTTAAACCATATTGCTTGATTAATCTTGCAGCTGTCGTAAGGTAGATTTCGTCATACTTCTTGCAGATACCAATGTACGCTTCGTCACCAGGGTATTTACTATATTTCTTTCGAATATAGTCATCGACAGTTAAGGATAGAACGTGATCAAAAAATCCAATAATAACATTTCTTAACTTACTTACCTCAAATTGACCGACATCATCAGCATAACTAAAGAATGCATCACCAGATTCCAAGAAACCAGCAATCCTGACTTTGTTAAAGATATCCTTAAAGCTAGACTTCCAAGTGTAGAAGTTTTCGTATCCTTTCAACTTCTTTTCCACACTGAAGGTAGCAGGGCTCATAACTTGTAGAAATATCTTTAGTGACAGAACAAGTTCATCAATATCTTGTTTGTTTAGCATAAGAGACGACATCTTAGATGAGGGGATTTAGTAACAATCAACGTTGTATAAAATAGAACTATATAAATACATAAGAAAACATAGGGTGTATTTATAGGCAAACAGTTTATAGTATAGTATATGAGATATGTTTCAGATTTTATGTTTCAGACTGAAACTATCTCACCACTTTTATTATTGGTTTCAGATATGTTTTAATGTTTCAACAATCACCATTAACATATTCTCAACATACACAATAGTTTCACCTTATTCTAGCGGACAATATTCAACAAATATTCAACAGTATGAGATATGTTTCAGATTTTATGTATCAGACTGAAACTACCACACCACTTTTATTATTAGTTTCAGATATGTTTTAAATCTTTCAACAATCACCTCTACCATATTCTCAACAATTTGTAATAAATTCCTTGTATGTTTTACAACTATTTATTTGATATTGGTATTTGTAGGAGTAATTGTAAGAGGTAGAATTGCTACGGTTTAATAGAATATGTATAAACCTATAGCGAAATATAGGAAGGTATGTAAGATATGTTTTAGATTATGTCTATATATCTGATGTATTTGATGTATTGCAAATTCTCAACAGCATAAGGTATTTAAACAAATTTCAATAGGTAGCAATGATAATTTTTGGGTTATTGGACCTAGAGATATAAATTTTAGAATATAAGCTTTATATGTGACCAAGCTAAGTATGATATTATCATTTAATACTGTATTACCTATAGCGATATGGAAGATGTGGTTAGGTACGGAAAGCCGGATGATATGAACAACGACGAAATAGAAGAATTCGTTGTCTCTAATGAATTTTCTATGTTTTTGATATGATCTTATATGGGGTTGTACATTTCTTTCTACTTTATACGATTTTTTTAAGTTACTTTGAATTCATTGGGTTTGAATGTGCCTTCTGATTGAAGACTTTTGTGTGGTTATCATAAGTGTTATGATTTTATTACAATGATTTGTGAGTTTACGTAGCACCTTATTAGTATTATTTGAGTGTGTAGCTGAAGAGAATAGCGTGGTGTTTTTGATTGAAATTTGTCTAATAGGGCTGAGATATTACAAATTTAAGGATGAAATTAAGATTAGTTGGCAGTTCTTTGAATTTCGACAATTGCAGAGTTATGGATGAAATTGTGTCTTGTTTATAGTAGTAGAGTGTAGGAATTGGCATCACCTGGTATTGATTGTGTAACGTCTAGAAGAAAAGATGGGTTTAAATTTGACATTTTGAGTCTTAAAAAATTGTTGAGATTGATACATGATAAGTGATACGTTTAGGATCTTCAAGGTTTGTTATTTGTAATGGCAATGAAATTACTGCAATTTTTCTATAGTATGTCATCAATTTGAACATTTGCGTTTAGGTCCACTTGGCTAATTTCTGTTGTTAGACTAGTGATTGTAACAGCAGGCTGAGCCTGTAACTTGATTTTAGATTTTCATCTTCAGTGATTATTGGGTGGAATTCTTAAGAATTCAATTTCCAGTGACTTAGCATAGTGAATAGCATAGTGAATAGTAGATTGGTGTCATGTGATTTTATAGAGCTCTATTGGTTCATGGTCTTGTGATTAAGATTGAATAACAGATATAGTGACAAACGACAAAGAATTGGGACAGTCAAGTGTGATGAAGTTGTATGAGATTACATCAAGAAGTCTAAAGTGAAACTGTCGTATTTGTAGCATCAATAGGACAGTTTCTTTGGATAGAAATATTTAGTATACAATATTTGATATTGTAGCTAGGATAAGTGTGTTAAACACAGCACTCCATGCTTCAATGTCATTGAATGTTTAACGATTAGTTATTGAAAAATCTTCAATACTTTTTTTTCCCAAAGATATGTTCGATAGCAATGTTGTTTCCATTTAAATAATATCTGGATTTGTATGGTTTTGTAGAACAAACATTTAGCAAATTTGAAATATTTAAAGAGTTTTCATTTTTTAATGATTGAAAGTACGTAGCTGCAAAATTATATCAGGTCGTGTATTTTCAAATAACTTTGCACCAGAAAAAAGAAATTTTCTTGAAGAGCTCTTTTCCTTTCATTGAAACAGTAAGGTTAGGAAGTAAGTTGATGCTTTCTTACTTTCTTAATAGCAATAGAAAAAACATATTGAGATTGCCTTTCAGACTTCAATCTGTGAAGTATAGTAATATCAACATGACAGTAAGTGAAAAGTTGAAGGGCCGTGAGTTGTATGAGGCTATTGGGAAACCAAAAACCATTGTTGCGCCTATGGTAGATCAGTCTGAATTAGCCTGGAGAATATTATCAAGAAGATATGGTGCTGAATTGTGTTACACCCCCATGTTTCATTCTCGATTATTTGCAAATGAAGAAAAATATCGAAACAGTATGTGGAGTTCGATGGACGGTGATAAAGAAATGGATAGACCCTTGGTGGTTCAATTCTGCGCAAATGATCCAGAAACGCTCCTACAAGCAGCAAAGTTAGTTGAAGATAAGTGTGATGCCATTGATTTAAACTTAGGATGTCCTCAAGGTATTGCAAAAAAAGGTAAGTATGGTGCATTTTTAATGGATGATTGGGATTTGGTTTACAAATTGATTAATGTCTTGCATATGAACTTGAAAATTCCTGTCACGGCAAAAATACGAATCTTTGAAGATAAAGAAAAGTCATTAAAATATGCTAAGATGGTATTAGATGCCGGTGCTCAGTTTTTGACTGTACATGGTAGAACTAGGGACATGAAAGGTCAAGCTACAGGATTAGCAAATTGGAAAGTTATCAAATATCTCAGAGAGAATTTACCGAGTGATCAAGTCTTCTTTTCAAATGGAAATATATTGTATCCCGAAGACCTTGAAAGATGTTTTAATGAAACTTCTTGTGATGCAGTTATGTCAGCAGAAGGCAATTTATATAACCCAGGTGTTTTTTGGACCAAAACTAATGACAAAGATAAACAATACCCAAGGGTCGATAAAATGTTAAGAGAATATTTTGAAATTGTTAAGTCCTGCGAGAGTGTTGCCTCTCGTCATGCTTTGAAAGCTCATTTTTTCAAATTATTGCATGCTTTTTTGAATGTACATAAAGAATTGAGGCCCATGATAGGTAAAACGAGTGTTAATGCTGATTTTAGCGAGTGGGAAAAAATTGTTGTGGAGATCGAAAGACTTGTCGCAAACATTTATGAACAGGATAACATCAATGAATTGGACGTGATTGAAATAGGTGGTATAGAAAAATGGGGTGGTTCTTATAGGACTGTACCTTACTGGAGGTGTCAACCGTATTTTAGAACTGTTGATGGAGAAAAACAGAACACAAGAATATTGAAGGTCGCTGCAGAATCGGAATTAATTGAAGCATCTTCTACAACAAAGAAACATAGCATTGAATCGGCAGATGATTGTGATACAAAAAAGAAGCTCAAGGTTTAAACTTGTGTTTAATTGTATATTCAATTTGTATATAAAAATTACTAGATAGAGAGATAATAATGAATGGGAATGGTAGGCTTTTATTCAAATTCTGTACTGAGTTCGTCACCTTTCCACCATCTAAAGCCTAATCCATAGCCCCATTGGTCATTAATATACCTTGTAGGAGTCTTTACCCCAATTTGGTAAAGTTCCTCTAATTCTTCGTTAGTAAGTTCTGGTAATCTGATGATAGTAGCAATTCTCTCCAAATTCGATGACCTTGGCAATACTACCCTGCCTTGTAAAATATGATAAGCATCCGCAATTTCATTTGTTGTCACCTCATACTTTTCAGAAAGTTTTTCAATTAGCGGATTCTTTAAAACTGGCGCACCATTACTTCCCACTGGTGAATATGCCTCGATCAAAATTTCATGTTGTTCAAAGAATTGGACTAACTCCTTTTGAGGCAAGTAGGGATGGTACTCAATTTGATTAACAACTGGTTTATGCTTCTTTATATGTGGTAGCAACATTTTGTATTTTGGAACAGAATAATTCGAAATACCGATAGATTTAGTCTTACCTTTATCGATTAGGTCCTCTAATAGGTTGTAAGTAGTTATAAACCCAACCCCAGTAACGGGGTCATCAGCATAAATTAGATTACCTTCACTATCCATAGGAGCTGGTGGTAACCCGTTTTCATCTCCTTTCAAAGCGACAGGCCAATGTTGTAAAACTAAATCAACATAGTCCAACCCTAACTTCTTTAGAGATTGATCAACCGACTTTTCAGGACTGTGCCAAAAGGATGGCCACACTTTTGTAGTGACAAATATCTCATCCCTTTTAACTATACCCTCATCAAATACATACTTTAAAGCCTCACCGATAAATTCTTCTGTGCCATAGTACCAAGCTGTATCAATATGACGATATCCCGATTTTATCGCTGTTATAACCTGTTCTTTCACATCCTTTGGATCAGCAGAAGCAACTGTACCAAGACCCAAAGCAGGAATTGTCTTTCCATTATTTAATTTGAAGGTTACTTCAGTGGCGTACTTAACCATTGCAATGTCGATTGGTCCATAAATGTGAATACGATATTATGTTTCCACTGGAATTTTAGCCTCCAATTTATACTTCGTGCTCCCAGATCTATGCGGAAATAATTCCGCATCAGTAAAAAGTGGGGGAGAAATCAGCAATCTACGAAAAGTTGCTAGAGCAACAATTATTAATGGTAGAAGATGCCATAAAATACGAAATTGAAATAAATTTAGATTGGAATCTTTGATGTACTCAATGATGAATATCTTAAGCTGAAAATACAGCTAGTTAATAATTACATATATAAATAAATTGACTATAAAATAAAGCGCGCTAGGATTCTGTAGTATATAATTCATGTTTTTCTAGTTAAATTATTGTTTTCCAGTTTTTTTAGGGATTTTATATCTCAATATCACCAATTACGTCGTTATCTTCAACGTCATCATCTTCGTCATCAAGAATTACGTCTTCATCAAGGTATCTTCCATCATCATCATAAACTATGTCAATGTCATCGTCGTCATCTTCGTGCAGTATGATTTCTTTGTCATTGTTCCTACCACGACTGTGAATACCATTCCCATTATTACTATTTATAGTAGAATAATGGATTTGGTTAATTGCAGTCAAGTAAATGAACGCAACTCTCTTCTTCTTCTTATTATAGATAAACCAATAATTTGACCACATAGTTTGATAAGGATAATTCAAATCTTCCAAAATGGATTCGTCACTGGGCTGAAATTGATAAATTTGACATATTTCAGGATTAAACACTGAAGGAGGTGAAATATTTCCTGGAGTGGAAGACCCGTGTCTTGAATATGGGTGTGATGAATTTGTACCATTGTTGTTAAAACTATTCTTCCTCAGGTTCGATATTATTGGGCCACCCGATTGAGCGGATAAAGATGGTGAATTCCTTATTGGTGGTTGAACATCCATATAAACATTTATCGTATCCCAAATCCAATTCAAGATGTCTTCCTTTTTGCCCAAGGAGATCATTATATTGTTAAATCTGTGAATTAAATCTTCAGGATTATGAATTCTATGGAAATTTTCAGTCGTCGGTTGAAGATTGGAAAAATCATGATCCGGAAATGTCGTATTTAGAATAGCGATCAAATAAGCAAACGTTTTCCGAGTTGTTACATTCTTCAATGGACCAAATGGTGATTCATCTACTGGTTGCTGCAATGGATCTAACTCAAAGGACGTATCTTGATTATTCAATGAACTCGTTAATAAGGAAGTTGCAACTCCGTTACTATTTTGATTTATATTCACATCCGAGCTTGAGGTTGTTATTATAGTTATGTTACCAGACCCATTGTTAGTATTTACCGACTGCACACTACTGGTACTTTGCCTTCTGTCTCTGTCAGTAATAGTAGAATAGCTTTCTCTTCTATTTATGAAACTTGCTGGGGGAGACGCACTGCTGCCAAACAAGGAATGGATAGAGTTCTTTCTCTCCCATTCAATGGATCTCGATAACTGATTATCTTCTATAATCTGATCTAAGTGCTTATCAATAGTTTTGAATAATTTACGATCAGACCCTATTGGCTTGGTAGTGAACAAGTCACATCCACCCTTAATAACCAAACTGTTATCCTGAGAATTGAAGTTTAGTTCTTGGTTAACTAATTCAATATCTATTTCATCAATAAACTTCATCTGGCGTTAGTATTCGCTGCAAGGGTAGTGTTGACCAATGTTGCGTTAAGTGACGTGATCGCGTTTTAACTCAACACCACAAGTTGAAGCTCAAAAAGTGGCTGCAAATCGCCCCCACTGACACCTGTTCACCACCACATAGTCATACAGGAGCTTTCAACTAATACATACCTTCATAGCACTGTGATTTTATATTTTCTGTTACAGTAGTACTGATATGAACTTCACTATTTTTGACCCATGTTTACTCCAATTTTGACTTCTTTTTTGTTCTGCTCGTTGTTTGGGTGATTATCAGTTTCCACCACATTTGAAATCTTGCACGACCGCGAACTTGTCCGATCTTCCCAATTAGGAAAGTCTATCACCAGCTATTAAGTTGCGACTTCTACTAATCCACCATCTATAATTCTAAATTGGATTTTATTGTTTCCACCATCAATGGTGTTGTATTTGGAATACACGACTCTAGCATATCTTTCCACTTGCCAACCTTTAATCAAAATTTCTACTGAAGTAGTGGAGGCGGATTGATTGTAAGTTCTCTTTTTAGAGTTGGAAGTGTCATCAGTGTCTTCAAACCCTTCAATCAACTGCTCGTAAGATAACCCACTCTCGGGGTCGACTACTTGATTTCCAGCAATTTCTGACCACTCTTGTTTGTCCTTCATCAACGGTTTGTATGCTTTCATTAGCATTATTCTAATGGGTATTCTGGTGGACCACTGATGACTCAATGTAGGTACTACCTTCTTAGTATTCAAATTACCTAACTCGTGCACTTTCAATAGTAGTTGCTGTTGTAAATTGTAAGCATCGTCATTATTCTGATGCTTGACATATCTGGGATCGAAGTTCTCCGAAAGCTTTTGAATTTTGCGAAGACCATTAACTGAGTTCTGCAAATCTAGTTGGGTCGATTCTAAATCGTGGGAGAAATGAAATTTCAGTTTTGACGCCAATTTTTGTTGATCTTGAACTATGACTGCTGGGTCCCAACCACTTGCGAAACCGGCTTGAAAGTTGAAATTAAGAGGATCGAGAAAATCCTCAGTAACATAATCTCCATCAATCACTGGAGATATGAAATCACTCACTTGATTTACCATTACAATTGCAACATTATGTTTTGATGCTAATCTGTGAAGATGGCGTGTTAACAAATACAAGTAGTGTGTCTTCAATATCCTATTGGAATACTTATCTGATTTCTGGAATCTCTTTAGCTGGTTTTGATAAGTCTTCTGGATTTTCTGAAAGTCTGGAACTTCCTTTAATTGTTCTGACAAGTGATTAATACGTTCTTTTAATGAACTGCAGTTGTCGATTGAACCCTCCCTTCGTAAATGTTGGGCAATGCTGTCAATGATAATTAGATTTGCCCTACCACCTAGTTGTTCCAATTTTATTGGTAATTGCGTATTGATAATGTGATCTTGGCTCTCTAAGTCTTTGCAATAAATATATGAAATGTTATCTAACAGAACAAGAGATTGTGGATCTGTTTGCTTGAAGTGCTTGCACATGTCATCCATTCTTTTAGTTTCCAAAAATGCTTCTGTTGAAATGAATATGCATTGATTTTTCACTGGTGATACCAACTGACATCTCAATGACAACTGCATGAGTAGATGCGATTTTCCACAACCACTCGAACCAAATATCTCGGTTATTTGCCCAACCGGGATACCACTGCCGCCTAACTGTTTATCAATAGTAGGAAGACCTGTAGAAATGAACAACTTTTCTTCCTCAAATTCGGCACCAAGTTCATATTTGTCTATACCGTCTTCCAAATCAAGCTTCAAGCTAGCGATATAATCATTAACTTCTCGTATAGATCTTCCAGTTGATTTGGATAGTAGATTCAACTGCTTGCTGCTTTCGTACAACAAAGAATCGGCTATTGTTTTGCCATTGCTTGTGAATATAGCAATAAGTGATTGAAAATCTTGCGAGGAACTTATATCACTCGAATTGATTTGTCTGAAATCATCCATCCATCCGTTGTTATTATAATGTGGTGAGACATAACACTAGTATTACTCATAATTTTTTAATACGCGTTACAGAAAAATTATTACGATGAAGCAAATCAAATATTAGGCTTACAATTAAAATTAAATATACTTCTACATAAGATCTATGACAAATTGTCACCCCCCTTTGGAATCATGTAGTCTTTACCTTTAAGAAACTTGATGGCAAAACTTGGGAAGCTCATCCCATATGCGGTACCGACACCGCCACCTTTTCCAATTGGGACTACCAAGACGGTTCCCGGTTGCTGGTAGGCCTTCAATGTGACAGACTTGTTCTCAAAGATTTCATAATCCAAGGTACTAGAGATGTTTTTAACTTGGCCATAGATGATATCAACCAAGGATTTAACACCCTTGCTTAGAATATCACCAAACACAATTACCTCGTTGTGTTTCTTTAATCTCTGGTAATCGTCGGTCAAGATATAGCCGTTCGAATCTAAATACTCAGGGTAGTTCTTCAAAAACTGGGAGTTTGGAATCAACTTGAAAGCAGGAATGATCAAGTCAAACGTTTGCTCAGAACCATCATTGAATTTAATTGAAGACTCAGTGAAAGACTCGGCCTTTCTGTTATTAACGACTTTAACGTGCAAATTCTCTAACTTGCTCTGAGCCTTATCACCCTGACTCTTGGACAAGGTAGGCAAAGGCTGAGATGAACCAGTAAAAATAGTAACAGCTTTGGTGTCCTTAAATTCGTACCCAATTTCACCTGCTAATTCAACACCGGTAGCACCACCTCCGATGACGGCAATGGACTTAGCATTCTTAATGTCTTTGTTCAACTGTTTGATGGAATCGACAGTGTATTTGGAGTCCTTTTCGTTGTCTAATTTGAAAGCTGGGTGCTGAGTAGAGGCACCAGATGCGATAATAACGTTATCATATGGAATGCTTTCTTTGTCGGCAAGCACAACAGTTTTGTTCTCCAAGTCTAGGTCTACAACATAACTCTTAATATACTTAATTGAGTGGTTGGTTCCCTTGACATGGTTGTTAAGGGCCTTTTTGAGGTCAAACACAATTTTGTCGGTTTTATCAACCTCGATCACCGCTCTTGGAGTACCAATGTTAAACAAAGAAAAGTCTGAAGGTGACACCACAGTAATGTTTAACTTCAAATTTTTACTGTTGTTCTTTGATTTAACCAACTGCTTCAAGGCAGCAATAGCAGCAAACGAGCCACCTATAATAACAACTTCTTTGCTCATTCTGAGAGTTTTCTATTGTAATGTTTTCTTTTCAGATTGTTCGTTTCTTACGACCAGCACTGCTTATTTATATTGCAAAAACTTTAATAGCAGCAAAAACCTAAGCGGATTTTAACGGAGTTACAAAACAGAATTAGTAATGTGGAAAATATGCGGCTCATACACAAACAATTTTTAACAGCCATCCCGAACTAGAACAACTGCAAACGAAATTAATAATTATAACATAATGAACAGGATAGCTCCGTAACTGGAAGGAAGTTCTAGTCTTACGTTGATCTCATTTCCGCCCCATTGCATTTATAAGCCTTATCGGTGCATTCATAGAATTTGCTATGAATCTTATAGAAAAAATTACTTTAACACCAGCATTTATTTTCTACCATAGAAACTAAATTTACCATAACAGTCAAAGTATACAACTACTTACCACTTTTATATCAATAAAATGTTAAATAAGGTAACCTCGATTAATGAGCACCACCAGAAATGAAGAACCATTTGTCAATGGACTTGTCAATTGGAGCTGCTGGTAATGGGTTAGCAGCAGGAATCTCAGTGGTGGCAACATCGGAGTAAGTTGGAGAGGTTGTCAAAGTAGTGTTGGTTAACTCGATACCCTTGGAATCAGCAGATTTACCAGCAATTAATTCCTTCCAAGCCTCTGAACATTCATTGATGACTTCTTCGGCGTACTTCTTGTTCTTGCATTCACCGCTGAATGCAAATTGGTTTTCTGGCTTACCATCTGGGATCTTGTAGATTCTGAACCATTCGTTTGTGGCTCTCAACAAACCTGGCAAGTGAGTTTCGACATCTTCAATGTCGTTCAATTTGGATGCAAATGGGTCTTTGACGTCAATGACGATGATCTTCCAATCGGTTTCACCTTCATCTAACAAAGCCATGACACCTAAAACCTTGACTTGCTTGACTTCACCAACAGTGGCGACCTTTTCACCAATTTCACAGACATCTAAAGGATCATTGTCACCCTTGGCCTTGGTTTCTGGGTGAATTTGGTTTGGGTCTTCCCAAGTTTGTGGGAAAGCACCGTAGTTGTGAATGTAACCGTGGTGAGGGAAGGAGTTACGAACAAATCTTAAGTTACCCTTCTTGGTATCTTGGATAATTGGGTTCAATTTTTCCTCTTTAGAGATTTCCATCTTGGCGTTAGTCCATCTTGGAACTTCAACAACCATGTTTAAGATGGTCTTTTCTTCGTTGGCGTATAATGGAATGTCGTGGAATGGTGAAACTGGTTTACCATCTTTTTCGATATAAGCCTTAAACTCTAAAGTGTTGGCAGCACCAACTTGACGAACACTGTAAGTCATTTTTGAATCTCAATTGAACTAAGTTAAACTGTAGTGGTGGAGTAACAGAAATTAAGAGGGATTAAATAAAATAATGGACAAATTATTGGACAAATCATTCAAGAAAAATTTTTGGGCACCAACACACACCCGTCAAGCAAATTTCGGAGTCTACCCCAAAAGTCGTGTAACTGAAACTCACGTGTAATGAGTAATAGTCGCATCGGTAGCACTAAGTTGCAAATTTGAAATCTGCGACTTAAGCTTATCAAACATGTAAAGATTAATTGACCCATCTCCTAGGACGTTCATTTCACATTTTTTGAATAGTAGCATACTTCTGGTTAGTTCTCTACGACAGTCGCTTTCGGGGTTTTTGATTATGTAGTTTTGAATCAATTTGAAGTCTCGCATCGGTAGTGTTAGCCACCCTTTCTCGTAGTCTGTTAGATAAACACCACCATGAATTAGAGATTTTTCATCGTAATTCTTCAAAATACTTATTCCGTAGATGTCAGAATCCACGAACGCTATTTTTAATGTTTTTGCTCTTTTTTGGCAGTTTTCTGATAAATAATGGTAAAACGATTTGGTCAAATTATCAGGAAATCCCTTTCCCGTTATAACAACAACCGACAAGCTAATGTCGTAGCAGTACTGGCGAAAACACACATTCAATTTAATGAAGTTGCAGAAAGATTGAAATATGGCCTCCTTTTCAATGACTACAATGATCATACTAGAAATCCCAATGCATTTAACATCACTGAATTCAACGGGAATCAATACCGGTTCCATATTGTACTCCAATACCAAATTACTAATTGAAATACCGCTACCATAGACTAATCCTTTTTGACTGGCATGTATCAAGAAATCTTTCCTCAAACTCCAGCCTAAAGAATTCTCAACAATCAGTATCAAGACGCTTTTACAATGAGATTGATTCCTATTATATAATTGAACATCTTTGTAGTAAATATCCCGTATCGTTGTCCTATTTGGACTTTGTTGTAATTGAGAGATTAGAAGCTTCAAGGTCTTGATGTATCTCAAAAATCTGTAGTCATTATAGGTCGTAGAAAACTGTGAAATATACGAAAATTTAGATTGATTTCTATCATACAATTGAAGACAGACTTGCTGGTTATTGCCCGAGAATGCTTCTACGAGAGAGTCCCACAATTGGAGCAATACCGTTAACCTATTTTGGAGTTGTTAGAGAATGGAGTTCTAGACTCATTGCTGAGGTTCTTACTTGTCCGGGCCATTTGAATCAGGCTTGATTCTTATGTACTTTATACCACACCCATTTTCAGACATCTTTGGAAAGACTTAATCTGATACCACCCTTCATAACCCAAACGGCTGTGAATCTCAGTACATTTTACAGCCAAAAATCACTGCTATAGTGATCAAATTCCGGGTAAGTCCCCAAGCCCCAAAAGTCATGTGACCACTAAAACGTCATTTTCTATCGGCTAATCAGCTAATCACACACCGGTCTGGAGTCTAAACTCCTTACACGGGAATAGAGTCCATTGTGATAATTATAAGTACGACATTTGAATTCATTGCCCAATATATGTAGAGAAGCCGTTTGGAGGTATTCCTGGGTCCAACCAGCTGCTATTGGTTAAGTCTGTAATTTTGTTTTATTTTTACATCATAACCGCTGTGGTTAGTACTGGCGTTGAGCAATCTAAAAAAGCTAGATTCCGGTAGTTTTAATTACTCGTATCAACCACACCGGAGGAGACAAACAGCCTCCAAACGACTCCCGTAAAGTTCGGCAGCTTCATGTAGGGTTTTAGCTGCGGATCCGGTTGTTAGAAGTATCTAATTTTGAAAACTCGGCTTATGGCTTTTTCTTTTTTTCTTGTACCCTTTGCCCCTAAACTACCAAACCACAAATATAGTCACTCCTTTGCCTCCTAAGTCTAACTATACTTGGTATATCGGTCTGTTGATTGGGCCTCCTATAATTTTGCATTCAGCTTAGCACAGTTTCCTAGATTATACAAATCACTATTCTTCAACGGGCATTGGGCACAAGATAATCTCTTGTCAAAAAAAAAGGTCATATATCATTATTAGATCACACCAACATGGCTGTTTTAATACATCCTTCGGAGCAGGTATACAAAAGAAGCTACGGCACATTTTCGGACGGCAGTAGTGGCACCAGATGGGCGTTTTTTGCTATTTTCCTTGTCCTAGTTTTCCTTGTGGTGATCGGAACATTAAGAGTTAACAAGAAGAGAACAGCACAAGGCTTCCAACCTCTTTACGGTACAAGCTGGCTCACACCCCCGTCATACAGACAGTCTCAGACCCAATACAACCAACCAGATCACGTGAGGGATCCCGAATTGCCTGGAGCTTACGTTCCTACGTATACTGAAACTGCAAACGAATATGATATGGGGTACTATGATAACGGGGGCGAGTTTCACCCCAATCCAAATGCCAAGGCAGCAAACATGGCACCTCCAGCTCAGGCTCACCATCGTGAATCAAGTGTGACTGAGCGGGGGCCTATAAGTGCAACAAATCCAAGTAATGACATTTCTAATACTCCTGATGCTGATAATTCTAATGACGATTACGATGATTTATTCCGGCGCCCGTCTACTTTACCTCCACCTTCAAGACAATCCACAGGTACAGATGTGGCCGCCTCATCGGCAACTACTCAAAGTACTGATTCACCATCGGTGCCTGGTGCATTCCCAACAGCGAGACAATCCAGACCAATTCCGGCTACTCAACAATACGTTCCAAACATGAACTTCACCAGTCGTCGTTTCTGAAACTTGACTCCTATCTAAAATTACAAAACTGCTATTTTTTTGCATATTTTTATTTCTCTGTTTGTCTAAGTTTTTTAATTGCTATTTGTCATATTATTCTTCTATGTATTACACCTGAATCTTGATACTGCTTCGATTGTAGGAAATTCACTATTTCTCCCAAGGCCTTTTGGAGCGCATAGCCTTGTATTTATATCAGCTTTCCGTACAAAATTACCAGAAGCAAGCTTTTGTTGTATTGTCATTCGAGAATGCTTGTCCTCCAACGGTGACTTCGTGTTTCTATGGGCGATTTTTAACTTAGGCGTGACATACTGTTGCCTAGCAGAAAACCATGAAGTAAAGCGAGTTGAAAATACACATCTCCTAAGTAGCCCCTTAGTTTTGACTAATTCATTTGTGTTAGAGTCGGCAGCTTTGTTATCACAGTAATTAAACCAAGGAGAAAGCTCAACTGTTTGCAAGTCGATCTTTGATTCAGCATCATCAAAGCTATATTCAGATGACGTATCTATTTTATCAGAATCGGAATCATCTTGTTCTAGGAAGTAGCTAGTTTTTGTAGTCATTTGGTTTATGAACCTATCTCTGGAGGGCAACAACCATATCTTACTTTTGTCGTTCAAGCTCATTCCAATATCTATGGTTGCGCAACTACTGCAAGAAAAGAATAACTATTCTTAAAGAATTATTTGCATTTTGATACTGATTTATATATTACTATTACGAAGACGGAAAGGCAACTATAGACAACTCTCTGGATGATGGGGATATGCTGCAAAAAAAAACGTGACCCAGCAAACATGGAAATTTTTGCCATCCATTTTGGCAACTAAAAGATTCCAGATTACGAATTAAGCATGAAATATAAAAAACATCTTTTTCACTTGGGCATATCAACTGCCGAAGGAAGGACCTCATAGTTATTTTGAACCTCTTTGGGTCCCTCACCGGCGGCTAGAAGTATTTTACTATAACCAACACCTTCCGGGTTTTGGAAGTTTGGAACACCGATCCTACTGTGACACATCAATTGCACAACATCATTGGTAGCGCAATGAACTTGACTAACACCATTGTCAACTAGCAAATAGATCCTATCATAAATTTTGAATTCACTTAGGCCAAGGAATTTTGTTCCAGCCTGATTCCATCTGACTCTTCTTGATCTTGGCTCTACTGAAGCATAGGTGGGTCTCATTAGAATTTGACCAACTTGTCCTGTTTTCAAATTACATGTTGTAGTAGCAGTTGTTGCTCTAGTTGTAGAAAATTCAAGATTTGCAGATAATCCAAAGGTGAGTGAGGCCACACCTGCTCCTGTCGAGAGGGTTACTCCTAATTTTGCTTCAACGTTTTGATTATCTGAAAAAGTGTTAGAGTGACTGAAAGCAAACGAAATAGAGCCATCTTTACCAAACTCTTGTGATTGGCAACTGCTAACTGGAACTAATCCTTGGTACTCAAATATCTCAGGATTTATTACTTGAAACTCAATCCAATCAGAATCTTGATACATGCTACCATCTTTGGGTTCTTGTTTTTCCTCCTTGTCCTTTTTTGGCTTAAGCCAATCCCAGGGTGAACTCGAGGACTCAAGCTTGAGGCCTTTGTCATAGCTGGACTCTTTGGTGTTTAACACGAGGTCATCTAAACTCTCTGACGGGGGTCTGTTCTTCCGTTCTTCTTCGGACTTCCTTCTTTCTTCTTCAGTCTTTTCATACCCTTTGGTCAAAATGGTGTTAGATTCAGTAATGAAAAAGAAATATCGATCACTGGATTCTTTACTACCTACGATATGGGGATAGTCTCTTTCAATTTGTGCTATATCTCTAACTCGGACAAGAGTTTTCTGGATATTCTTGCCACCAGAAGTAGGTGGTTGTTTGGGGGCAAATACATCGTCTTCCTCATCTATACTCTGTTGGACAGTTGAGTTGAGCACCGGAGCGCCAACGGTCGTAGCGATAATGTAATACAATACGAACAAGGAGAACTTCATTTTAGCTGTAGAGAATTTAGTTACAGAGATAATAGTAAGGGATTAGTGATATGTGTCTACTCTTATAATCATGGCTTCGGGTACGCTAGCATGCTTACTAGCGTAATGAACGAAGAATAGGTAAAAGAAGAGATTGAGCTGCTAGTGGTTGCAAAATTGGGCGAACAAAAATGCAAGTGCAGTAGAGAAAGTGTCAACTGCTAGCCAAAAGCTATAGTTGTCAAATTAGCATCATTCAGAGGTACAGCCCTTTTGCTACGCATGTGACAAAAAAATTAAGGACGGCAATACTTATGAGCCCTTAGGAAAACAGTAGTTGTAGTAAGCGACAGCACTATTGGATCTGTATGGCATTGGGCTAAGGGGTAGCAAGGCTGGCTGGTAATTGGTACACACACGCACATTGTTGCCAGTTCCGAGGGCACATTCTGGGACATTCTTTTGACACATTTCTTTTTTGTGAGTATGTTTATGTTAATTTCCAGCTCATCGCACACCTGCCACACAGGGAACATGTAACAGGGGTGCGACATCACCACTGTAATTGCGCTTTGCCCTTATACGTGTCATAGTGAATATCAACGAGAAAGACATGGGACACACCACACAGGCGTGGTACGTAGCATCTGTAGTAGTGTCTCAGTAGAGTTGGGCAGCCGGGCTGGACATTAGTGTCGTGTACTTTGTTGTTTTCGCGTTGTGTGCATTGTCTTCTTTGCAGAGTACAAACAGGACCGCAGCAATAACAACAACGAGAACAACGGCCACCACCACCACCACAACAACGACAACAACAATACAAACAACGCCAGCAAGGCTGAAATTTGGATGACTCGCAACAAACTATTTTAAGCTTTATAGGTAGAGCAATTTTAAGGTGTGAAATTCTCACCGACCACAGCAGATACTCTGGAAAGCACCAGCACGCATAACCCTGCACAAAAGCCGTTTCTGCAAAGTCGCGATCTGCACCGGCACGATACTCTGTGCTATTGGCTGAGCAGCTTGTCCAAACCGGCCCACACACAGATACGCCCCAACCAGCGCCGTTGGCACTCGACTCTGTGTAGCGTAATTCGCGTAATTGTCACATCCTGGAATCACAGGCCTGTCCCCCCAAGAACACAAAGCACAAGAAAGAAGTCATCATTTCGCATTATTTTCTGACTGCACACAAGACGCAATTTGTGTTGTTTTGCTTCGTGCATCTCGACTTCCGGTCGTCGGGATCCCCTACCGGTCCCTCACTAACACTAGCAGCTTTGCGAAGATAAAAATAACAATCCAAAGCCAATTGACAATTTCAGGTGCTGATTCTATATATTGCACCGGTTTTTTCTCCTCCAGTGCAGACAGCAGCGACAGACGCAACTGCAGCAGAGTGTCCCACTGAACGCCAGAACAGAGTCGGCCGAGCCAGAACCCCGATTCCGCAGATCCAGAACCCCAGTCTCCAGGATCATCCCAGCCCGGAAATATACCAGACACTGGAAAAACGACAAGCACACCACAAGCCTGGACTAAGTGCAGCGCACATACGACCCCAGAAGAACCCCAGCCGCTATGAGTTCCCCCCAGTCCCTGAGCGATACCTCGGTGTCGCAGTTGATTGTCACGGTGATCCCCACCTTGGTGATCGGGGTCATCTACCTCACGGCGTTTATCGTGTTGCGGAAGCTCCAGAAGAGAGTGTACGAGCCGCGGTACAACGTGGAAACCGTGCCCAAGGACTTGAAGCCGCACGAGTCCCCCAAGGGTCCCGTGGCGTGGATCACGAGCATCTTTCTGAAACCGACCGCGTACGTGGTGCAGGAGGCCGGTGCCGACGGGTACTTTTTCCTCCGGTTCTTGCTTGAGTTGTTTGCCGTGCTCGTGTTGGGCTGTTTCATCACGTGGCC
This sequence comes from Scheffersomyces lignicola, assembly GCA_030578435.1. Classification (NCBI taxonomy): domain Eukaryota; kingdom Fungi; phylum Ascomycota; class Pichiomycetes; order Serinales; family Debaryomycetaceae; genus Scheffersomyces; species Scheffersomyces lignicola. Next base: position 29,297 of record JAJMRV010000052.1, on the reverse strand, counting down.
CGTTTTGTTTGCCGTCAACGCTACCGGCGGCAACGGCTCGGGCGGCTTGAACTCGATCTCGTACTCCAACGTACACAACCGCTGGCGCTTTTTGGCCCACATCTTCATCTCGTGGATTTTCTTTGGCACCATTATCTTTTTGATCTACCGCGAGATTGTCTACTACACCACCTTCCGCCACGCCTTGCAGACCACTCCCTTGTACAACTCGCTCTTGAGCTCGAGAACGTTGTTGTTGACCGAGCTCCCCAAGACCTTGATGGACGAGGAGGAGTTGAGAGCCCGTTTCCCGCCCGCCACCAACATCTGGTACGCACGTGACTACAAGGAGTTGCAGAAGGATGTCAAGGAACGCACCAAGTTGGCCTCCAAGTACGAGGGCGCCTTGAACAAGCTGATCAACAAAGCGGTCAAGATGAGAAACAAGGCGGTCAAGAAGAACAAGCCAGTCCCAGAGCCCAGCAACGAGTTGAACACGTACTTGAAAGACGGCAAGAAGAGACCCACCCACCGCTTGAAGTTCTTGATTGGCAAAAAGGTCGACACTTTGGACTACGGCGTGGAGCGTTTGGGCGAGTTGAACAAGAAGATTGCCAAGGCGCAGGAGGAGCATGCGACATGCGACCAGATGCCTGCCGTTTTCATCGAGTTCCCCTCCCAGTTGGAGTTGCAGAAGGCATACCAGGCTGTGCCCTACAACAAGGAGTTCCGCGGGGTGAAGCGTTTCACCGGTGTCAGCCCCGATGACGTTATCTGGAGCAACTTGTCGCTTACTGCTTCCAAACGTAGAATCAAGAAGGTTATTGCTTCCACCATCTTGACCTTGATGGTCATTTTCTGGTGTATTCCTGTGGCTGTGGTTGGTGCCATCTCCAACATCAACTTGTTGACCAACAAGGTGCACTTTTTGCGCTTCATTGACAACTTGCCCTCGTTTTTGATGGGCCTCATTACCGGTTTGCTTCCTGTGGTTGCTTTGGCTGTTTTGATGATGCTTGTGCCCCCATTCATCAAGTGGATGGGCAGTATCAGTGGTTGCATCACTGTGCAGCAGGTGGAGGGCTACTGTCAATCTTGGTACTATGCATTTATTGTCGTCAACTCGTTCCTTATCATCACCTTGACCTCGGCTGCAGCTTCCTCCGTGACTTCCATCATTGAGAATCCTACCTCGGCCTTGAGTTTGTTAGCCAACAAGTTGCCTAAAGCGGCCAACTTCTATCTCTCGTACTTCTGTTTGCAGGGTTTGTGTGGCCCCGCAGCCATGTTGTTCCAGTTGGTGGCTTTGATTTTGGCCCAGTTCTTGGGCAAGATCTTGGACTCCACGCCCAGAGCCAAATGGAACAGATGGAACACCTTGGGACAGCCTGGCTGGTCTACTACCTACCCTGGCTACGAGTTGTACGTGGTTATCGCCTTGGCATACTCGATTATTGCACCTTTGATTCTCGCGTTTGCCGCCTTGACCTTCTTGTTCTTCTACATTGCCTACTCGTACAACTTGGTCTACGTGTTGCAGCCCAACAAGAACGATGCCAGAGGCAGAAACTACCCACGTGCTTTGTTGGAGCTTTACACCGGCTTGTACTTGGCCGAAGTGTGTCTCATTGCCATGTTTGTTTTCGGTAAGAACTGGGTTGCTGTGGCCTTAGAGGCTGTTATCGGAGCTGTTACTCTTGCTTCGCATCTTTACATCAAGTACACGTACTTGCCCTTGTTTGACATTGTTCCTATCTCGGCCATCAAGTACGCTTCTGGAGACAACACATACACGTATCCTATGCACGACCAGGGCCGCAAGGAGATCAAGACCGAGGGTATTAACTACTGGGACGGCGGCAATGAGTTGGGTGTGGAGGAGATTCCCCAAATCAAGTCTGAACGCCAGGGCTCGGAAACAACCGGAGTTGCTGGTGAATCGGATGTCTCCATCAAGCACCACAGTGACGAAGAGGCTGCTGTGGAGGCCAAGACCAACATTGCTAATGCCGCTACTGCTGCACCCGCCAAGAGCGTTGGCTGGTTGACCAGATTCTTCCAGCCCAAGAAGGAGACGTTTGACCTTGTTCGTAGCAACATGCCTAACGCGTACTTTAACTACATTGAGTACAACGAAGACTTTATCAAGACTGCCTACGACGATCCTGCTGTGACTGACGATGAGCCACACATCTGGATCGCTAAGGACGACTTGGGATTGTCTGAGATCGAAAAGAACAAGGCTTTGGAAAACGGCGTGGATGTGTCTGACGAAAACGCCGACTACAATGAAAAGGGTGCCTCGCAGTACACTGGTCCTCCACCCTCGTACGAAGAAGCCTTGCGTGTCTAGAAGAGCAACATAGAGTAGACGTTACTACAACTAGAGCCGTGTTTCGTTTTGTACATTAGTTTGCTGGTGCTAGTCGTTTGTGTTGTTCGAATCAGTTTGTATTATTTATTTTAATTTTTGTTATTTATTGCTGGCCAGCCCAGTGTCGTATTTGACCGTACCCTTTAATATACACAGTATTGTTTGCCAAATGGCCATGCGGAAGAAGTAGGAATGGACCGGGGTTTGAAATCGCATGCGGAAAAACGATTGCAAAAAAGTCGGCATGGGCTTTGCTAGTGTCCACACTATAAAGAGCATCCGGTCAGCACTGTGGAAATGTGTTTGTGTCCGTCTACCATCAAACACAGTCCACTATGATTTCCAGATTATCCAGACCAATCCAGATGCTCACGCGCCGGCTTCTGGGCACCTCTGAAGTTGCCCCCATTGCTGGCAAACTCAGCAAATACTTCCCCAACCAGACGCTAACAAACGGAACCAAGAACCAGAACGTTCTTTTCCAGCCATCCTTATTGCTACAATGCTACCGAAGACAGTTGCCCAAATCGGTGGGGGCCATGTTCTCTGTGACATTCGCCATGATGGGCTGGTGTTTTATGTGCATGGTAGGCAGCGACATGATAAACGACGTGCCCTTGGGGTTTGAGAGAACCGCGGCCGTGAAAGTCACCAAGTACGGCGACAACCCCTCAGTCGAATTCGTGCACTAGACAAGATACCATACAAACGCGACTAGATAACACATAGAAATAGGTAGATAAATATAGCAAAATATAGACGGCTAACAAAAACGGCAGGGCACGTGACACTGCACGTGACTTACAATTCGACACCCGAAGACACCGCCTCCGCGGCCTCGTCAAGCTTCTTGGCGATACTGGCGCCCTCAGGCAAGATGTACTGATCGGAAATAGGCTTGATGATGCTCTGGTACACGGCGTTGGCGCCACCGAAAGAGGGAATACCGATGTAAAGCAAGAAAATGGTCTTGAACAAAAAGTAGAATGGGATCCAGTACAAGATGGCCTTGGACCAGAACTCAATCACGTTCAAAAACGCAAAAACAACCCAGTAGGTCAACAACTGGGTGTCGTCGTTTTTGCCCACGGTGCTCAAGGCCACCAAGGAGTAGTAGCCAGGCACGACAAAGCCAGCAATGTTGGACAAAAGCTGGCCCACACCGCCGACATTCAAGAAAATCATGACAAAGTAGACAGCAACAAAGCCCAAAACGGCGTAGGATCTGGGCAAACCGGTCTGCGCCTCAAATTGGTGCAAGATCTGGTTGCCGCTGGTTCTCTGGAGAACATGTTAGTATGCGGAAACAGCAAGCGAGTGTCGCAAAGGGGTACTTACGGAATCGATGTCGGACAAAAAGTTTTTGGCCTGAGCAGGCAAGGGAAACGACATGGCTGGGGTTGGACTACTGGTTACTGGTGCAGAAGTGGGTGCTGCGGTGGAATGGGTGGTGGTAACTGTAATTACATTGTCCAGGTTGAGAGTTGAAATTTGCCGAAAGAGTGCTGCTGTGTGCAGGAAAGGGGCAGAACGCAAAGTGCAAATGCCAAAGTGTAAAGTGCAAAGTGCAAGTGCAAAGTGCAAAGTGCAAGTGCAAAGTGCAAGTTGCAGAGTGCAAATGCCAAAGTGCAAGTTGCAGAGTTGCAGTTGCAAAGTAAGTTGCAAAAGCTACACCACTTCCCGATAAATGCAAGTGTATTATACATACGGCTACCGCTACCTCTTCTTGTCTGTCTAGTGCAAAGGGCACACACGCAACAAGCGCACCACAATGCATACATACGGCCACCGCTACTTCTTCTTCTTCGACTTGGCGCTGCCCTCAAAGCCCGCCCTCTTCTTGGCCGCCTTGTTCACTATGCCGGTGAACTTCTTCAATTTGGGCTGGTTCTTGCCCTTCTTGCCCTTGTTTTCTCTTCTGGCCTTCAAGTTCTCCTCTCTTCTCTTGGCCCTGGCGTCTATGGTATCCTTCACCACCTGTTTTCTTTCCTTCCACTCGATCTCGCTCCGCAACTTCTGCTTCTCCTTTCTCTTGAGCGCCTTCTTCAACAACCGCTCGTCGTCCTTGACCTTGACGCCCTCCGCCTGGCTCATGACGCGCTGCCACTTGTCCTTCTGCCTCTGCTTCTCCTGGTCCTCCTGCGACAATGTCGCGAGCTTGCGCTTCTTGTTCTCCAACTTCTGCAAGTGGCCCTTGATGTCGTTGTTGGCCGGGCCCTTTAGCTTGCGCTTGTCTGCTGTGTTGCGGAGCTTGGTCAAGTCCGACGTCACGCGCGACCCATCGTTGAACACGATGTTCCCGAAAAGAACGTTTCTGTCGGGGTCCTCGTCTTCCATGTCAGATGCTTCCTCCTCCTCCGAGTCCTCGTCTTCTTCTGCCTGTTCTTCTCTTCTTTTTCTCTTCAACTCCTTCTTGATCTCCTCCTTTCGCTTGCGCTCCTCCAAAATCTGCTCCCTGGACTTGACCACGGCGTTGCCCTTGGTCCCGGGGGCCTTTCTCTTCTCTCGCAACGTGCTGATTTTGTTGGCCAACTTCTCTCGCAACATCTGCAAGTTCTGCTCCTTCTGCAACTGCTCCGCGGGAGAAAGCACCTTTGCGTTCTTTTTGGCGCCGTTTTGCTGCACCTGCTGCTTTTTGAACTGTCTGTCTTCACTGTGGTCATTATGGTTGTTGTCGTTATGTGTATCCACCTCGTTTCCGTCGTCGTCGAAGATTAGCTGCGAATGCGAGTCTTCGTGTATGAAATCGTCTGAATCGTCCGAATGCGGCTGTTTTTCTACGTTTGTTTCTGCATCATCATCATCTTCTTCTTCTTCTTCGTCTTCTTCGTCTTGTTGCTGTTCTGCTACCGGTTTTGGTCTGGCGCCGGGTAGCACCACTCGCTTGGCCTTGGAGGCCCTGTTATCCATCACGTGTTTGGCGGTGGCATGGCTGTTGGAATACTCGTCCGCCAGCCTTTGCGAGTCGGGGTCCAACTTGGCGCGCTTGTTGGCGGCTAGCTCCTTGGCGGACTTCTTCTTCTGCTGCCACTGGTCCTGGGTGGCATCGTCGTAGTAGTATTTAGCCGGTATCAACGACAATAAACCATCGAACGCGGACGAATGGTTCTTGAGACGCTCCTATAAATGCTGGTTAGTACGGAAGCCTACCTCTGGAAATACACACGACGCAGTACATACTTCTAACGAGTTGCTCATGGTGCAGGTTTACGACGTTAGTGTGTGTGCTAGCCCAGTTTGCAATAATTGCACTCGAAAATTTTTTTAGGAACCGTAATGAGATGCACGTGACGCGTGGGAGGCGGCTATTGGAAGCAGGCAAGCGCACAGCCTGCCCGATTAGGCAGTCGAGCACCGGGGCCCAATTTCGATTTTTTCTCACTCAACGAGGATAGCGATACTGGTGCCAGGCACCAGTCGTCCCCAGCCGCCGGTACAGGACGCATCCGCGAGATATTTTGCAGCTACCCCCGGCGCCTGTCAACCCCGGAAGTGAATCCCCGCAAAAAAAGGCTACCCCATGACGTCAATTGCTAAGTATTTGGTGCTTTCGTTGCCGGAATCGGCCAATGCCGAGCCGTGGTTGGAGAACGAGTTGAGCGGCGGCCGCAGCCAGCTCTACAAGTTGCAGTTGCACGACTTCCACAGCGGCACCTTGGACTCGTTGGTGCAGGAGAGCGAGGAGTTGAGCAAGTTGGACGCCCAGGTGGGCGCTTCCGTCGGAAAGGTGATTGACATCCTCACCAGCGTCACCGACTCGGCCAGCACCACCCGCGTCGTCAACAACCAGCCCGTGTACGACTACGTGGAGCGGTTCGGCTGGAACACGTCCAAGTACCGGTTGGACCGGCCCATCGCGCAGCTCGTGGCGGTGCTCGCCAACGAGGCGTTGGCGTTGGACAGCGACGTGCGCAGCGCGTACCAGAACTACCAGGCGGCCCGGGCCAACTTTGTGGCGGCCGACCGCAAGAAAAACGGCGACTTGTCCATCAAGTCCTTGCACGAGATAGTCAAGCCCGAGCAGTTTGTGTTGAACTCGGAGCACTTGACCACGCTCTTGATCGCGGTGCCCAAGAACTTGGCGGACGACTGGAAGGCGCACTACGAGACGCTCACCCAGTTCGTGATCCCGCGGTCGGGCGAGTTGATCGCCAGCGACGCGGACTACGCGTTGTACGCCGTGACCTTGTTCAAGAAGTACCAGGGCGAGTACGTGGCCGCGGCACGTGACCGCAAGTGGCACCCGCGCAACGACTTCCACTACAACGAGGACACCTTGAACAGCTTGCGCAAGGAGTTCGACTTGACCCGCCAGACCGAGGCCAAGTTGAAGACCGACTTGGTGCGCTTGTGCCGCACCGCCTACTCGGACATGTTCCAGGCCTGGCTCCACCTCAAGCTCATCCGCGTGTACGTGGAGTCGGTGTTGCGCTACGGCTTGCCCCCGCAGTTTGCCTACTACTTGCTCAAGTTCGACCGCGCCGCGCTCAACACCTTGGACAGGGCCAAGAAGGAGTTGGAGGCCAAGTTCGGCTACTTGGGCGGCGGCGCCGCCGACACCAAGGACGCCGGCAACTTGCACGAGTACGCCTCCTTGGTCGACCCCGACTACGAGCCGTTTGTGTTGTACGAGTTGGACGTGGTCTGACCGGCCCGGCTCCGGCCCGGCTCCGGCCCGCTCCTGTATAGTGTGTGTACCCTCCTCTTCACTTCTGCGCACCCGGCCCGGCCCGGTGCGTCCGGCCCGCCGCCCCGCGTTTTCTCGCTCGTTTAGCCGTTTATACACCCAGTTGTCTCCGCTCCCTGTATCGGGGCGCCCTGGTCCACGGGCCCCACGCAAAAAATCCCCGTGTATATTACGCCTCCCCAGTCTACGTGCACCGAGTCTACGGGCACCGGAGTCTGACCCAGCCGCTCTCGACCCCGCCCACACACCCCCAAGCCATGCTGTACCCCGTGCCCTTGCAGGCCGTGTCCAGAAAGATCGCCGACAACATCGTGATCGCCTCGCTGCCGTTTCTGCGGGCCAACAAAATCAACTTTGGCGCCCGCATGGCCGCCATGGACTACAACGGCTCCATCGTGGTGTGGTCCGCGTTGCCGTACGGGCCCGCCGTGGTGGCCTGCTTGCGGTTGCTAGTGGGAGACCCCGAGGCTACCCAGTTCAACGTGAGCCACCTCATTGTCCCCGACGTGGAGCACACCATGGCGGTGCAGTCGTTCAAAACGGCGTACCCCGGCGCCAAGATCATCGGGCCGGAAACGGTCACGGTCGCCGGCGCCGGCCTCGACTACCCGGTGCCGGAGTCGCTCGCCAACCGCGTGCTCGCCGGAGACGTGCTCCGCGACTCCGTGGGCGTGCAGGAGGACGCCATCTTGGCCAACCTCGAGTTCGTGTACTTGCCGCACCACGCCAACAAGGAGCTAGTGGTGTTCGAGAAGAAGGCCCGGCTCTTGCTTGAGGCCGACCTCATCTTCAACCTCGGCGTTCCGGGCACCACCTCCGGCAAGGTGACGCTCGAGCAGTACTCGCCCGAGTTGGGGTACAAGAAGGGCTTCAACCCGCACACGGGCTGGTCCTTCTTGTCCCGCTACATGCAGCCGCACAGCAGGGTCGGGGTCTACTTGTTCAACCTCTTTGTCAATCCCAGCAAGAGCGCAGACGGTCTCCGGGCCATCTACAACAGCTGGGACTTTGACACCATAGTCATGTGCCACGGGAACGTCATCGACTCCGACGCCAAGGCCGTGTTCAAGCACGTGTTCCTGTCCAGCTTGCAGTAGCTGCGGGTTTGCCGGTGGCACTCGTGCTGTTTTACTGTTGCTTATGCTACGCGGCAGCTCTTCGCTGCCATTTACGATATTTATTGTGCTGCTGCCGATGTTCTTTTGTTTGTTCTTTACTCGCTAGTTATGGCCCGCTATTGTTAGTTGTGCTATGTATGTTCCCTTGCTAGTTGTTTTCCGGTTGTAGCCGTCTGGCGCTGCAGTTGGTGCTTAATTGAGTCTCTATAGCTGCAAATATTCCGCGTTGTGCCCGATCCGGCAATATGTTCCGCAGCCCCACAAATCCAGCTTTGCCTCGGCTAACGCTTTTTTTTATCCATGGATTAGATCTTACGATGGCTCCACATCAGCCACATCCGATGGGTTACGGCAGCGAGCGGAACTGCGATTAGTTATAAAGCACTAGCATATCCCGGATCTGGCGTTTATAGCGTACATACAGTGTGTAGACAGAAACTTACCGTGATGGCCCAGTTTGAAGTAGACGATAATCGCACCTTGGTCAACTCCAGCAGCGAGTTATCCAAGCTTGTAGAGGAGCTTCCGAACTACGGGTCGGTTTTGGAGAAGAACCCGGTGTACCAGCAGTACATCACCAGCTACGACCGGTTCAACAACAGCGAGGTGTTCAGGTCGCATCTCACCAAGGAGGATCTCAAGCCCAATCTTACCGGTTACACGCTCACGGGCCAGGACAAGATCAACTTCAGATCACAGTCCTTGTACTTTATAAACGAAAAGTACTGGGACTACAAGGACATAGACGAGGACCAACTCACACCCCACGACAGCAACTATCTGATCACGTTCTTCCATCTCGGCTCAAAGTTATCTGGTCACGAGGGCATAGTACACGGCGGCTTGTTAGCGACCTTGCTAGATGAGTTGACGTGTAGACTAGCGTTCCAGAACTTCGAAAGCAAGAAAGGTGTGACGGCAAACTTGAACATCAACTACAAAAAACCCACCTACGTAGACCAGTACGTCATAATCAAGTGCTCGATGATTAAGAAGACAGGAAGAAAGTGCTGGATCAAAGGGCAAGTGTACAAATTCCCTGAAACCGGGACTGAGGTGGAGTCGGTAGACAACTTGTTGACCGAATGTGAGGTTTTGGTGATAGAGCCCAAGTGGGTGCACAAGTTGCAGAGTAAACCAAGTGAGTGATTGCATAACAATGTTAGCTTTTAGTTCTATAACTATTTATTAAACGGTCTATCTATGTATATTTACAAATATCTATTCATTAACTATAATACATCGGTTCCTTTAATTTTGTTCTGTCCTATCTCCAACTTGGCCGACTTGGCTCCAAACTGAATTGCCCTCTTCATCTCGTCCTTGACCCATCCCAATCCCAATTTGCTGTCTGCTAATTGGCGAAGCAAGTACTTCCTGACTCTCTGGCCGTCACTTACCTTCAACTTCAAATTTGGCTCGATTTCATTAATCACAAGGCGTATGAAGTCCTCATCCAAGTAGGGATATCTCAACTCCTTGCCCCAGCAGCAGATCACTCTGTCATCTCTGCCCAAATTCCGCTTATATATGATATCTATATCATTGATAAGTTCGGCTGATAACCGGTTGTACAAGTCAGTCAAGTTATCATCTTCAGCAATATTTTGAAATATTGCCTCGTGTCTACTGTAACCAGCAAATAATTCGTCAGCTCCCAACCCACTAAATAATACCTTAACGGTAGATCTGTAGTCCGAATCATAGTCAATGTGCGCTGATTCATTAGAAATGAATTCTTCGTATTCAACATTTTCGAATGGTTCTACCAATTGCAACTTTGTAATGGAGTTTTCTAGCTCAAAACAACTGGCAAAGTAGAACGCTATCCCAATAGACAAATCCATCTCAGTGTTGTTGGGATATATTAAGTTGAGCACCCTTTCTCTGTGAAGAAGCCAATCTTTGTAGCTTACGTTGATCTCAACTAACCTTATTTGGATAGCAGGATACTTTTTCTGCAAGTAGAACCACGACTTCTTGGCAAGAACTCGGTCTGGACTTTTGCTGGCTGGTTGTTTAGTTCTAGGGTTATCAAATCCTACTGTCAATAAATCTATTGCCTTGTGTTCGAATTTGTGATCCAAGATGTTCTCACAAATCAAGCTACCTACAACCGTGCAGTCTAACCCTCCGCTGAATAGAATAGCCAACGAAGCCTCTAGTTGTCCTTCCTTAACTTTTTCATGATGCAATGGATTTATTGATAACTGTCTTTTCCAAGTGGACAACTTTAAAGCTCGGTACACCTTGTCGACCTGCGTCTCTTCATCGAGATGTTCGCAATACGCTATGGCTCTATGAGATTCCCTGTCATCATAGTCGAATTCTTGTAGCGACTTGTCAGATATACTAAATTCGTAGATTTTATTCTGGCATTCGATAAATTCATATTTTTCATCTGGCACTGAGCTGATCAAAAGATGCCTTTCCGATTGGAAATAAAGCAATGACCGTTTACCTATCCTATCTCGTCCAAAATAAACCTTGAGATGCTTCAAATCGTATAATGCGAATGCAAATTCACCTTTTAAGTTGTTTAATGCCTGAAAAATCTCATCTTTCAGCTCACACAGCGAAAGATTATCCACGATGTACTGGGTATCGTTTTTCAACAAGCATTCATCGTTGTATAGTTCTCCATTGAATTGCAAAACAAGGTGTTTGTTGATCACAATGGGTTGGGTAGTAAATGGCTGTCTTAACGATAAAATAGACGAGAATAACTGGAATGTGAATTCCTGCCGTATGAATTGAGTGTAGTTGACATAGTCTGGACCCCTACTGGATATCTTGTAGAACAAGGCCTCTAAAGTATTATCCGCTAAAGACAAATTTGTGAGCTTAGCCTGTATATGAGAAACATCTTCTTCTTGTCCTATTATATCGTTGATCTGTTGCTTGATCAGATGTATCATCTGATCAACGTCTACTGCGGCATGCTGATTCTCTTCGATGGCATCTCCATTATTGTTCTTCTTCTTCGGCTTTTTGGTTTTCTTCTGTTTATTGATCTTATTGTTCAATTTACCTAACTGAACAGTTAGTTCGCGAAGCCTGTCTAAATTGTTCAATTTATTGAGGTCTTGGAATGATAGGGCGCCAATGCTGTTAGCCAAGTCCAGCTGTAGCAAAGCATCTGTCGATGAAGTTTCCCATATTTGAAACTGCTGATTCAGCACTGTTTTGATTTTTAGTTCTTCCTTTGGAACGCAAGATGGCAATTGTGGAGTGTCATCATCTTGCTGAAGTGTGATCAAGCTTAGGATACCACACATTCCTTACCTCAGCATCACTGTACATCATAAAAATTTTAGTATGAGACTTTTTTTTATACGCATCTAACGATCAAGTAACAAATGTATATATATATGCTATAAAATCTATCAGAATAAATTGCACAAAGTAAGTAGGATCCAGATCCGAACCAAACACAAGAAGAGGCCATAGTAGAAAGTAACGGGGTATACTTTTTTCAAATTTTCGTAACAAGCAAAAACAAATCAAACAAAGCAAACATAAAAATCAAATAAACGTCATCATAAACTTATTAACCAATGGTAATTTTGCCCTTACCATTCTCTCTCAAATAGGACTGTAACTGGTTCTTTTCGTAGAGCTTGAGAAGCTTGTAGTAGTTGCCGTAAGGCTGGCCGCCAATGAACAATCTGGGGATAGTGTCAGCCTTGTTGAGCTGCTGCACCTCCGCATCGTCGTCCCCGTCCACCAACTCGTCCGCGTAGGTCGACTCGAGATACGACAAGATGTTCTTGTGGTTTGGATGTTTCATCAAGTCCACAATCTTGGGTTCCGGGTGGATGTTGATGTTCATCAAGATTGTCTGCAACTTGTGCTGGAAGTGGTTGTTGGTGGAGATGATGATGATGGGGCTGACGGCAAAGATTTCGCTCAAGTCCGACTTGGCCGTGGAGGTGTCGGTGTCGTCCGTGTCGTCAATGTCCAATTTGCCGGACACTGCCTTAGCGCCGACGCTGGCTCCGGGGGCCGCTTTTTCGTCTTCCTTGTAGGGGAAGTAGTTGTGCGACGACACCGGCTTGTCCTCGTACTGCTTGTACTGCTGGCTGTACTGTTCCGGGGTGACCGAGTACGACAGCACCATCTCCTGCTTGACGAGGTTCTTGTTGTATTTGGCCGAGTTGATGGGCGGGGTCAAACTCATGTGGCTGATGGCCATGTCATTGTCAAGATCAATGTTGTATAGCTTGTGGGAGCCGCTGGCGTCACTGGACCCGCTGGTAAACAAGTAGATGACAAAGTTGATGGAGGTCAAGAGGAAAAGCAAGCACAAGACAAACGAGAACAACTTGATCCATTTGTTGGTCTTCTTGGCCGATGCGCTGGCGGACTCGTCGCTGCGGATTAGCTGCTGGATTTCCTTTTCGACAAAGTCGGGGGCGCCGGCAAGCAAAGTGGAACCGGTGGAATCGGCGGTGCCAAGACCGGGTTTGTCGCCGTTTGGACCATCTTGGTTAGCGTCAGCCGCCTTTTCAATGTCGATGTAGAAGGAGACCTTGCTCAGTTTCCTCTGGTGCGACGACATGGGTGGGTTTGCGGTGGAGGGAGGAACTGCGGGGGCGCCAGGAAAGAAACAGGGCGATCAGGTTATATATGTATGGCTATTGTTTTCGTTTGTCGTGAACAGTTCCGGTCTCCCATATATATTTTTTGTACCGTATTTCGGGTGCGTTTTTCGGTGCTATTGTCTCTGTCCCCCACACATAAAAAATAAGTCTAGTCCGTTCTTTTTTCGCCCTGGACACGACCTCGGGTTTCCAGGCCGGGCGCCGGCGGCCTTCTGGTTGGATGCACGGTGCGGGTGACTCACCGTCGCGCGGCCTGCGGATGCGGTCTGTCATTCTGCCACATGGCGGTGGACCGTCGGCCTGGGCTGTCGTGGGGCCTTGCATGTGCCGCGTTACGAGTTCGGGCCAGATTGTTTACGATTCCTGGGGTCACACGCGAAGCTTAAAAGTTTTTGTTTATTCAACGCGAATTTTGCACAAAAGTCTCGTAACCGGCGGGATGTCACCTCACATTTGCAACAAGTTAAGAATGTTGTTTACAGCACCACGACCACCACGACCACGATATATGTGGGTGCAGCAGTGTTGTATACAGCTGACTGCGAACCCGAAACAAGGTTGTACAGCCATTTACGACGCTTCGCATGGCCGTACATTTCGCTTCATGCAGAAAAACCTCGTCTACGAAAACGTCCTGCTGTGTCTCCCGTTATTTTTCATGCGCCTGTTTCGGCCTTATTTCGTAGCACATTTATTGGCCAGATCTCCGCCTCAAATGCAAACAGCAGACATGCCACCGTACGAGGTTTCACGTCCGGAGTATCGTGCGGCGTGTTGCAGGCGGGGGTCATGTGACTGCGGTGCTGAAAGAGCTGTCTTACGTAATGCAAACTAGACTGGCACGCGACACTACTACTGTCATTTCGCCTTGGTTTACTCTTCTCTTTCCTCTTGCAAGAGCCGTTTTCTGAACCGCAGCTGCGTGTGTTGACCCCTCGTGACTCCATCGCAGCGAGAACGCGTAGTTTCGGAACGCGGAGTTTCGGAACGCGGTTTCCGTTGCCAGAACGCGGCTCTTCAGCACACGCTTGTTCCCAGTGCCAGCGGTCCAATGCCCGGAACTGCACACGAACACGTCCATTGCCAGTCGTATGTACCCATAAAGGGATACTGCATACGGCCACTATTGCGGCGTGGACGCGGCGGACTTTTCGCGTCGGGGCCCGTGCCGCAGTAGTACCGTGGCCCGCGCCGCACCAGCTCTATTTCGTAAACAAAGCACACCTGAGCACCGCAGCTGCACCAGGCACCACGGCACCACCGATGCATTTGTGATATCAACGGTAGTGCATGCAACCCGATGAACCGAATCAAGTCTGAGCCGCAGGTGAACCTCGGCGAGCCCTTGCCGTTGCCATACAAAATAGTCGGTAACCCCAAACCCCATGCCCCCACCACCACCAGAAACACGGAAAACGACAAGATACGACGCATCTACTCGCTCAACAAGCAGGCCCGGTTCCCGCTGTCATCTTCATCCTCCCAGGGGAGCGATGATGCGGCGCACGACGAGGCGGCAGCCCCGAAACAGGCCGAGGAAGACGATACCACCGCGGTGGACAACAAACGCATCACCAGCCACATTCTCAAGACCCGCAATTTCAAGAGCTACCCGGCCTCCGAGCCGGTTTCGGCGCCGGTCCTGCAGAGGAGCCCCCAGTGGGGCCGGGTTTCCGACCTCATCCACGAGCTAAACGGCCTTGTGGCGCAGTCACGTGACTCGGACCACTTGCAGCACATACGGCGGGAGATCGACCGACTAGTGGACTCCATCGCCGAGCAGCAGGCGATGCAGCACGCCGAGTTGGAACAGGACCAGGAGCGCCTTGTTCAGCAGCAGGAGACCAACATATTCGAGGAGCTAGACAAGCTCCAAAACCAGCAGCGGCACACGTCAGCGGCGCCCGGTTCCGGCCAGAAATACGCCATCGTGGTGCTCAGTGTGCTTGTTGCGGTGTTGGTGTTTTTGCTCAGCTCGTATTTGCTAGCAGACTTGAACTACGACTACTGCTACTATTTGTGTTAGACACTGTAATTCCCCTTTATTTCTTGTATGTATTACCAAACGTTTGTATGTATTAATATGACACCTACTACCTTATGGGAAGGCCATGGGCGGTCAGTTGGTTGTGTGTGGTATGCCTACGCCGTGGTGTGCCGAGCAGTATGCCAGGTCACGTGCACACACACATAGACATATCTTGCAAAATGTGCTACCTCTGCCTATCAAATCTTGCAAAGTGAGTCGCCAGAAACATAAGAAAGGTACCACGCAGCAGGATATAGATACTACGTATCAGTGTGTGTTTATCGTACATCACACACACACATATCTTGCAAAATGTGCTACCTCTGTCTATCAAATCTTCAAATCTTGCAAAGTGAGTCGCCAGCCATACCAGGATACAAATCTCCACCTTCACCGCATGACGCGCTCCCCCACTGCCCCGTCTACAATATGCATAAAACGTGATGGCGTGCACCACCTATGTACAAGAACTAAAACCCGTCTATCTACTCGTCATAATCGTTACGTGGAGGAGCATGTGACTCGCTTTCCAAATACATGTCAATGGCGGCCGAAAACGCCGCGAACCCTAAACAGCCGATGGCAGCCGCCTGTGGCCCGGCCTTGATGGAAAGCCCGGCACCCGTGATGCATCCGGAACTCAAACCGTTATATATGTCGTGCTTGGCCCTCAAGCTCTCTATGCAGCACTCCACCCCGGAATAGACAAAACCAATGTACCCAAAGTTCTTTGCCGACGACACGGAACGGCGGTACATGTCGGTGAACTGCAACTTCATCTGCTGCTTGAATGGGAGCTGACTGATGTGAGTCACGGACGAGTTTGCCAGCGCGCCAATGGGCACATCGTACGCCATGGACGCCATAAACAAACCGAAAAAGGCACCTAAACCAAAGCCGGTAACACCAGATATGGCAGTTTTGCCGGGACACGATTGCATGAACTCCACCATTTTCTTGGCGCCTAACTCGGCCTGCTCCTCCTGCGACAATTCGTTCAACGGCTTCTGGGGCGGCTGGGGCCCTGTGTATACGCCGAACATAGTGGTGCGATGGATGTTGAGCAGGGCTGGAAGCCGGTTGGTTGGGCTGTCACCATAAATTTTTTCATACGCCAGTTGATGATGTCGCGCGCCTGCCGCGACATTTTCGCGACATTGGGTTGGCCGGCCCAGCCCGTAGCGGTGGTGGGCCACCGGCGCTATCCTGAAGCCAGAGGCCCGCAAACCGCCGTCTGCGGCTGCCCGGTTCTGCCCTGCACGCGGAGGGTGTGTTTCGCCACGAAACTGGCAGCTAAGGAGGCACAGGCGCAGTTCCGGGGGTGATTTTGCGGCACGAACCCGCCGATACCGGCGCTTTTGACATCCCCAGCACCAGCAGCGGTTCTCGGTGCAGATGCCGCGCCCCAGAGCGAGAAAGACGCTGTTTTGCGTGCGAAGGACGTGCTGCAAAGCGGCCCCCGATAAGCACCAGATCTGATAACGCATGTTCTGGCCCGCACACGACCACTAATACAGTGGTGCAAGCTGGTGCCGCCCTCCACCACCGGCCATTACTGCAAAAAACCGCCGCCAGCGCCGCTGGAGGCCTGTCTACGCTACAGACTACAACAGCCCCATGCCAGACACCAACTTTGCAAAGTGGTGCCCACACACTTTTGGTGGTCACCGTAAATAGACATAGTGTGATGTTTCGCGCTGCTCCACCCCAAAATTCCCGCATAGTTAAGAATTACATCAGCGACACCGAAATGGGAGATGGCCCATTTAACACGGAGCAGCCCGTTTGGGCGGTTTTGCGTGTAATGGTGCGTTTTCCGCTAGTTGCTACACAGAGAACCCAGGTGGGAACCCGTGAGTCACCTACGGCAGCAAATTAGCAAATTAGCAAATCAGCAGAAATACGTCAACTGCAGTGTCTCGAAGGCCCGAGTCACCCAGTCACACTACAGATGGTGGGCCCCATTCAGCCAGACCATCCCCACCGCTCCCCCCCTCAACAAAAAAACCCATCTCTTCTCCCCATTGGCTCTGTTCTCCACTCTTTGTCCATAATTCGGAGCTGGAAAATAGTGAAAAAAGGGGAGGAGCAGTACTGCAAAAAAAAAGAAATTTTCGATGACTGCAACAGAAAAGTCTCTCCACATTTCGATTCAGCCAACCGGAGCTGGCATCTGGCTGGACGCCGGATGAGGTGACGGGAGAGGGCTGTATACGACGGCGGGCATGCCCGTGACCGAAAGAGGAGATTTTCTTGGGTTTGGGCACCTGTTGCCTGCTATTGTGTAAGTGGGTGCTGTCATATGTAGCCTGTTCCGGATTTCAAATGCCACCCATCCACCCAATGAGGAGTATTGCTTGATGTGTGTGGTGTCGACGTATCCAGCGACACAGTGGGGAATATAAATATTGGCTGTATTTCCAACTCTAGTATTCCTATTCTTTTCTTTCTTTCTCTCTTCACTCATCATATATATTTCATATATATTGATAACCCCCCAATTAGCCTCACACAACGCTTTACCACACTTTCAATTATTACATATAATAATTAGCCCTATCGACCATGACCAGAACAGACAAGAAGAACAAGAAGGTTGTACAGCCCTTGGACTTGGACAACTGCCAGCAGTTGGAACACTTGATGCCAGTGCCCAAGTCCAGATCGTCGTCCATCGTGTCCATCGAGCTGGAAGACTCGGACGAAGTCAAGACCATCTTGGCCCCCCCCACCCGACGCGACTTTGACGACTTGGTTGCCTTTGAAAGTTTCATCCGGGATGAGACGTGGGACAACGAGTTTGACTACTACCACGCCCACTTGCAATACTACCCTCCATTCGTGTTGAAGGAATGCCACGACAACTTGGATAAGATCAAGCCCACCATGAACAAGAACAACAAGCGGTTCAAGAGACACTTGCAGCACCACGTGCAGAAGCACTTGATCAAGGACATTGAGAAGTGCTGTGGCTACAAGCTCAACATGGAGAAGGCCGAGATGGTGGAGTCGCCCTCGTCGGTGGTGTGGAAGTTCAAGGACATGTCGGACCACGGCTTCTCCAAGGAGGAGGAGGACATGTTCGACAGACATTGGAAGTTAGAATTGGAAATCAGCTGCAACAACGAGAACGCCATGGTGGAAGTCGACTACAAGTCGGTGCCATTATAATCTATTCATGTTCATAGCCGCCGTTTGATTTTGCTACTGCTGTTTCCTTTCTCTAATTTAATCATGCGTTGAATCCAATGTCAGGTCTCCTTGTTTCCCCCTGTTATAGACTGCATTAGATATGATTAACTCTTACGTGCTCACGATTACGAATAAACGAATTACGAACTGCGCCGCCACCCAGTAGTGTACTTGTCGCATTGGCATCTAAATACCCCCTCGCCGCTACGACTTGGCGAGACTGTCGTACTGCGGCGTGGTGTTGACGTAGGTGCTGCTGTACCGGTCGGCGTTGGCGTCCAAGTACCGGAGCAACTGGCCCACCTCGTCCACGAGCACCGTCAAGCTGACCGAGTCGATGAGCGACTCGCTGATGAAGCCGGGCAACAGCACCAACAAGCGCAAGAGGTGCTCGAACCCGTACACGTTCAGCTGGAACTTGTGCTTGTTGATCACGTCCTGCTTCAACAAGTCGAGGTACTGCAAGTTCTCGTACTTGTAGAGCAACATCAACGAAAGCGACCTGTTGAAGTACAACTCGAGCCCGAGCACAATCTCGCTGAGGATCTGCTTCTGGTGCGAGTCGAGCTGCGCGCCCCGGTGCCGCCGGTACTCCAGCAAGATGGCCGACACCGGCGTCTCCACCGGCAACTGCACCACCTTCTTGTCCTTGGTGATGTACTCCCAGTCGTTGACGAGGACGTACTTCAAGGTGGTGCTCAAGTCGAGGTGGATGGCCGGGTTGGCGCGGTTTTTGGCCGGCGCGGCCGCGGGCCTGGGCCGCTTGGCCGGGCCGGTAGCGGTGCCGGTAGCGGTGCCGTTGGCCGCTCCGGTGGCCGGGCCGGCACCGGCGCTGCGCTTATCGCCGCGGCCCCGCGCACCCGCGCCGGAACCGGCGGCCGGCTTCTTCTTGCGGCTCAACTGGTCCAACTCGGTCTTCTTGTACTTGTTCATCTCGTTGAACTCCAACACGCGGTCGACGCTGACCCACTCGTCCCACTTGGAGTTCCATCCCTGGTAGTGGAGAAAGTAGCCGTCCTTGCCGTCGCGCTTGAACTGCTCGTAGCGGAACTTGGCGTTTTCCTTGGGTGTTTCCTGCTTGTACTCGTGGTTGACGAGCTTGTCCTGCTTGCTGTCGTACACCTTGAGGATCTTGGCCTCGTAGATCAACGGCCCGTGGTACGCGTACACGGTGTTGTTGGGCCGGAAGCTGGTGCTGAGAATGCCCGACATGACTTGCGCCCTGGTAGCAGCCCTGGTGCGCCTGGTGGTGGGTCTATTGTTGGGATATCCACTCGTGTAATGGTGCGGAAAAATCGCCATAGTGCACCCGAAAAATTTGCTACTATCACCAGAATCCACCGGGCTCCACCGCAACAACACCGCTTCTGCCCGCATATCCGCGTCGTACCACCCTGCGCCCCGCATATTCCGTTCCAGGGGCCCTGCCAGGACACAGCCGTGCAGAAAAACCCTCCGATTGTCCGCGTCTGGTCGCCAAACCACGCTCCGTTAGCCGCGTCTCCTGCCTTCTCCTTAGCACCGCAGCAAAACACGCCGACTCCGGCCGGGAAACGAACCAGCAGCAGTACCCATCCGTGCAGTAGCCTTGTGGTAACTTCAAGTACTTTGCAGTAACTTTGAAGTAATTTTCAAGTACTTTGAAGTAATTTGAAGTCACTTTCAGGTAACTTTCAGGTAACTTTCAGGTAACGTTTCACCAATTTTCACCAGCTTAGCATCCAGAAACTTTGCAGTATCTTTGCAGTATCTTTGCAGTATCTTTGAAGTAACTTTCAAGTAACTTTGAAGTAATTTTCAAGTACTTTCAAGCAAGTAACTTACAAGTAACTTACAAGTAACTTTCAAGCAACTTTCACCAGCTTTCGCCAGCTTTCGCCAGCTTTGCATCCACACCCCCACCCATGGCCCAGTCCGCTTCCTCCTCAAACAACATCGTGGGCGTCCACTACAAGGTGGGCAAGAAAATCGGCGAGGGCTCGTTCGGCATCATCTTCGAGGGCATCAACATCTTGAACAACCAGCAGGTGGCCATCAAGTTCGAGCCCAGAAAGTGCGAGGCGCCCCAGTTGCGCGACGAGTACCGCTCGTACCGCATCTTGAACGGGTGCCCGGGCATCCCCCAGGCCTACTTCTTTGGCCAGGAGGGCGTGCACAACATATTGATCATCGACTTGTTGGGGCCCTCCTTGGAAGACTTGTTCGACTGGTGCAACCGCAAGTTCTCCATCAAGACCGTGGTCCAGATCGCCAAGCAGATGATCGAGCGTGTCGAGACCATCCACGAAAACAACTTGATCTACCGCGACATCAAGCCCGACAACTTCCTCATCGGCAAGCCGGGCACCCCGTACGCCAACCAGGTGTACATTGTCGACTTTGGCATGGCCAAGCAGTTCCGCGACCCCAAATCAAAACAGCACATCCCGTACCGCGAAAAGAAGGCCTTGAGCGGCACCGCCCGCTACATGTCCATCAACACCCACTTGGGCCGCGAGCAGCTGAGACGCGACGACTTGGAGAGCTTGGGGCACGTGTTCATGTACTTCTTGCGCGGCTCCTTGCCGTGGCAGGGGCTCAAGGCCCCCACAAACAAGCAGAAGTACGAGAAGATTGGCTTGAAGAAGCAGACGACCACCCTCAACGAGCTTTGCTACGGCTTCCCCATCCAGTTCAGCCAGTACATGTCCTACGTCAGAAACCTCAAGTTCGACGAGACCCCAGACTACAAATACCTCATCAACTTGATGGACAAGGTGTTGGTCTCGCTCGGCGTAGAGGAGGACGGCCACTACGACTGGATGGATTTGAACGGAGGAAGAGGATGGGACGCCGCCTTGAACAAAAAGGCCAACTTGCACGGGTACGGCAACCCCCACCCTCCCACCAACCTGCACCAGAGACAGCAACAGCACCAACAGAGACATCAGCAGTTACAGCAACAAGCACATAATAGAAACGACTCCATGAACTCCAAGTTATTATCGCCCCAGCGCAACTTGCGCAGCTCCTCGCACAACAACAACCAGCGTCCCAAATCGTTGTCCATAGGCAACTACCAGTCCATATCACAGGACCCAAGAAACCAGCAGTTCTTGAGCAACAACAATGGCGTGTACAACAACCAATCCCAGGCATACCAGCAGCAACATGGAATGTTGCCGGTACGCGACGACGGCGATTTGCATTCCGACACGTCCAGTTTCAACGAACGCAGGAAGCACAAGGGTTCGGGCTGTTTCCGGGCCTTCTTCTACTGCTGTTTCTAGCGACATTATATATTCATGCAGTATAGCCTGTAATTCATGGTTGCGCGTGGATGCTGCCCCCTTCATTTCTCATTTCCGTTTTCACTTCATGATGTCAATGCCCTGTTAGGTTGTTTGTTTATGTTATATTTTATAATCCTTCTTCATTTGTACATGTTTTTATAGTATTATTTTATCATTATCCCATTTTTATTTCTATTTTATAGCTGCAAATTTATTATAATTATATTCCGCTTCTGTCGCATTCTGCAAAGTTAACTGATCGGCAAATTCGGTTCATTTTACCGATCGTACTCTAAAGAAAAATAACCCGAGCCCTAGCAGCTAGACAATTTTAGCAACTAAATTTAACCAAACCACACCAAACTCGCTTCAATGAACGGGAAAATTAAACAGCGAGATTCCCACGAACGAATAGAAGCCAAAGACTTAACCAATGCGCCAGAACACGCCGACGAAAGCAGTCCTCAGCAAAGCAAACGGATGAAGCTTGACAGAAGATCTGTCCTGGCATGTATTCGATGCAGACTGCGCAAGACCAAATGCCTGGGCGAGTATCCTTGTAAGACATGCATCAGAGTGGGCCACAAGTGTGAATACCCCAGAAAGCCCAAACGAATATCTGTGTACGATATAGAACTAGAACAGTTTCATGCAGAGATATCCAAACTAAAGGCGGAGAACGAGCTACTCAGATCCCAGAGAAATATCGACACCATAGGCAATCCTATAAACGCCAACATAGAAACTACTATTTCCAATGAAGATACACCGGATATCTCAATATGGTTAGGGTCGGGCTCTTGTGAGTTAATTTGCTGGAATTTGAAGCAGTTTTCCAACAAAAAGTTCTTCAACAATCAGTTTCCTATCTACAGTCCCGATTTCAGCACTTTCGTGGAGGAGAAGACATATAACTACTTGTTCAGCAACACTTCAAGGGAGCATTCGAACCACGCCTTAGAATTGGAGGCGTTGAAAGAGATCTCATTAGACAGAAGCAGGCAGCTATTTGACACTGTAGTTTCGTTCATCAATATCGGATACCTAACTATCAATGTAAACGACTTCAGCATACAACTAAGAAAATACTTCAAGGATGATGACTATTTAAATACAGACCTATTTACTGAAAACGGATTGCAAAACAAGTACTTCATGTTAAAGCTACTCATGATATTATCATTAGGAGAGATTTACGACAAGAAGTTAATTGTCAACGAGAAAAGCAGTATGCCCCCAACAAGCCTCCCTGGGTTGCGTTACTTCAAGATTGTTTTGAATAATCTACCTTCGACTTTCTTTTACTACGATGACTATAAGTCGCTTGATAGTGTATTTGAAATAATTGAACTACTTGGACTCATATCCATATATCTTCGTATCATAGACAAGAAAACATTGGCGGTTTCGTTCACAACTCAATCATTACAGTTATGTATCTCATTGAATCTACATAAAGACTCAAGTTTAAGATCTTCTGAAATCCAGCTAAGAAACTCAGAATATTTGAACAAGCTTTGGTGGTCAACTTTTTGTTTGAACCGTTTTTTCAGTGCTAGAATAAGTCAACCACTCCTATTAAACGTGAATGACATTTCTAACAATGAGTACTACCAAAAAAACTTTAATCCACCACCATTATCAAAATATGATTATGCAAATGAGACTTGTATGAAGTTCTATATAGAGCTAGCCAAGATCAGTGACAAAATCATCAACGAACTATACAAAACAAATAAGCTAAACAAATCACACTACCTCAGATCAATACTATCAATTATGGAAGTGTTAATAAACTGGATCAACAATATTCCACCATTTTTAAAATTAAACTTGAATGAGGGCACAACCGATAGACTGATATATTCTTTGCATTTGAATTATCTTCATCACATTTACCTTGCAATTGTGCCTATTCTATTAAACTTAGTTAAATTCAAGATATTGAACTTTTATAAATATCAGCAAATTCAGGGTCATGCGGATTTCCCAGCTAACATTGGGTATTTGATAATATCAATCTCGAACTCCAGTAAATTAACAATCAATATATTCTTGTCATTAATCAAAGAAAAGCAATTGACAATCTTTGGAATGACAGACTTAGATTTCCTATTTAGCTGTTCATTGGTGTTCCTTATCTGTTTAATCTTGAAATTTGAAGATACCAAAGATAGTGAAAACTACTTAAAGATTTCAATGAACCTACTTCATGAAATGAAATTGCATGGTAATTTAATAGCAAAAGGAAAGTTAGATCAAATAATCGATCTAATCATTTCAATCAGAAAGCTATTGATTGCATTGGGGCTAGAAGATTTGGTGAGTAAGATGAGCATTTACCAACAAGACAGGAGTGAATGGCGAGAAAGTGAAGAAATATTAGAATCATCACCTGCATCCACTTCAATATCAACATCACCGTCACTATTTGATAACAATGCGGATGCATCCACCACTGGAACTGATACCCTGGAGGACATACTAAAATTCCAATATAATACAGATGATATTTTTGATTGCACATTTCTTAATCCACTTCAACCATTCGAGAGCACCACAACAAATAATAATTTCCACTACAGCGTTACGGAAGAAGACATCAACTTCATGGAACAGTACTTCGTAGACTTTTGATTCGTAAGAATATTTATATTATAATTTATTTATGCCACAAGTAATGAATTATATCCTCAAGAATATAACACATATAAATAAATACTATCATAACTAACAATGACAGCAGCAGACGAAATGAAAGTCCAATAACAAATTACCAAGCGTCAAATCATAGACAAACCAGAACCTAAGTCCCCTTTTCAGACGAAACACTGTTAAATCTTGATCTTGGAGAATCATTCATGTCAGAGCCAATAGAACTGATACTCAGCTGCCTCTCAGTCTTGAAGCTAAGTGGCTGTTGTTCAGCCTTATCTTTTGGCATCCAATAGTTGTTGTTGGAAGCACTAGAGTGGTAACTGTAGTAGCTTCCAGTATTCACTTGTGTAGCACCACCATAATGAGGCGTAGTTTTACCACCGTTTATTTTGCTGTTGATTCTGTTGAAGAAGTTGTCGAATAAGTCAGGCATGTTAGCTCAGATATGTTTCAGTTAAAGAAGTAGAGAATAAAAGAATAATCTGTAACCGACAAATCGAAGTAGAGTGCAACCTATTTATACCCACCATGATTACGGCCATTCCAGATGCAACCATTAGTAATGGAGTGAAAAATAAGACAATAAAAACAAGGTCTGAAATGAGGAGAAGGCATCATATTCGATGCTTCCCCCACCATCTCTTGAGGCTGGCGATTTGATTTTAACCATAGAGATTATTATATCCAATCTTCCGGGACTGAAACCGCCTCTCTAATTATTATATAAATGAGACAGAAGTCACTTATATCCGGCGAAGATACCTGTCATAAGCTGGTCATCTTACCATGTGGTTATGATGAAAATGATGAATAGAGGGGATGCGTGTGGAGGCTCCAGATGATGGCAAAAAAAAGGCCGGAGTTGGTTGGTAAGCGCACGCCGTTTAAAGAAAGGAGGGGAATGATAGATAGGGAAGCAAGTGTCACTGGTTTGAGATGAGGAGAATCGGGCTGACTCAGCCCTTAGCTAATCGAAGCTTGTGTCGTCGTATTTGCGGAAGCTTCCCTGCCTAAACAAAGAATCCAGACCCGGAATCGATTCACGGTCAGACTTCTCTTCTTGCTTGTTAGGGCCGGATGGATACTTGATTTACCGGTTGCCATTTCGACGGACAGGTACCGGTCCTACCTTGAAAATATACTGTATCAAACATACTCTAGCGTCTTTCTGTAGACGTACGATTAGGCCCTCCCGAAGCGCAACCCGGTGCCGATTTTGTAAAAACTCCGAGCACCACAAAGTTATTTTTTCAGGTATCTCCCCCACATTTTTGCGCCGCTGTTTTCTCTCTTTTGGCTGTTAATAATTCTTAGTAATGATATCAGCTGACAATATACAGTGATATTGTGAATTTTTGCAGTACCGGGTTACCGAATTTCACTGTAGTCTATCGAAGTGCAATAGAAAATATCCAACAAACTAGACAACCATGAATCCCGTGGTTTGGCTGTGACGGGGAAAAGCGTTGGAAATGCCTTCAAATCGTATTTCTCATTGACGGAGACCCGTAAGTGACTGCTCTACTACAACTCCCGCTTTTTCGGCTTCAACTCAATATCCAAATGCGGTTTTCTAGTTTCCACTCAAGAATATGAAGTAACTGGTGGAATTCGAAAGTGATACCGACATATATGCTAACCATATGATGGTGCCTGAGTTGGTGAAAGCACGCTTACTGCCTGAGACTAACGTTGCGGTAATCTCAAAATTTACCTTGTGCCAGGCATGTATCTCGCAACAGATGATAGACAGGAGAAATGGTAGTCACAAGTATACACTATTCCTTACTGCATAGTGAGTTGCATCTTGAAGACAGAGTTAACATAAGCAATCTTATATCCAAACGAGTACCAATATGCAACATGGTAATAGCAAAACAATATTCATGCTGACAGAAATGTAACTCTGGAAAGTCGAGGACATAGCGGACTATTCACACAAGGCACAATCAGAAGGATGTACACTTGATTGATGAGGAAGTAGTCGAGGCATCATTTTCAGTTGGAAGAACCTGCAGTGCTAGTATACTTATCAGATATTATGCTTGATGTTGAGGTTAACGTAGTGGCTGAATAGCCACATAATCTCCCTGGATCAAGAAACAACTTTGATGCAATGTTGGGTTAGATTTTTATATTTCCGGAGGAGGAGGAGGCAGATGGAACCAGCAACAGGATTAGCAGAAAACCAAAACTCTTTCTCACAGTCAGAGGAAGCAGACCATCTCTAATCACCACCATAATTATATCTCCTGTCAGTGGGAACAGCGGTAACTAAGATTATAATTAAGTTTTGCAAAATGATCACGTCAGTAATAGCAACTTAAAGGGTAGACGGGGTAGCATCAATATTCCTGAAGATCTGAATGTGGAATCATTCTAAAAGGTCTGGTGGTTTCAAAATCGAGATTGCAAGACCTTTCCAAGACAAAGAGGATGTGCTTAATGATGTAAATCATGCCTACCACCATAGTCCACCTGTGTCACGAAATCAAGATAAAGCCATATGTTGATAAGGGGACTAATTGTGATGAGGCTGAATTATTGTAAATTAGTCGTAGTAGACAGGTACTTTCCTTATGTGCACGAAGAGACGGATGCTATGAGGCTTTTGTTGAGTGTAGAAGTAGGTGATGGTTTAGAACTAGGCTATTTCGGAATATGCATTTTGCCGTTAAACAATACCCCTGTGAACTGTCCTCTCCAATTGGATTCTTTGATATTCTATGGTAACAGATAATGGGGAAATATTGTTTTTGATTTCTGTGTGTGATCAAATACCTAGATTAGAAACTCAACAAACCTAGATATAGTAATTAGTCAGTATCCCTAAACAACTAAAGTCAGTAAAAAGGGTGGCTCATACGCAATAAGATCAATCTTGGTCATATAGAGAAAGAGATACTACATATGCACTATACTGAGGATACAGGTGTCCGTATCCCCGCATGACCTATACACCAGAGTATCTATATACCATATATAATTGTGTTGTTAGCAAAACGGTTTCTTCTAAATATAACTTAAATTTTTTAGGTTGTCAATCAATCCACCTGGATAGTACACTAATATCATCAATAGTTAGTATTGGAGCACCTGACAAACCGAATAACAGCAATGAGACTGAATGAATCTCCAACCCACAGAGATTACATCTCACCGGCAAAAGACAGATATTAATATCCAACATTAACCTAACCCTGTCAGCTAATAAGTTGTCACCAAAAGATCGTTTCAAGACATTGCCACCCTCCCACCCTTAATGCCTTCAATTTTTTGATTTTTATTTAACCAACCCTCATCTAATTTAAATGTGATTTTGTTGAGATTCTAACTGTGTAATTCGCAACTATCCCCAGTTTTTTTGCAGCCATTTCTCCTCAGAACTTCAACCGAAGCCTGGTTCTGCTTTGTGCTAATAACATATGAACACTTCTCGTAGTGTAATGAATGAAATGCATTAATTTGATGATGACTTTGGTTTGTGATAAAATAGGCATATGACGTATAAGCATAGTTACAGTGGAGTTTGTTAAACAATAGAATTATGAACAGGGAGCAATTTTCTTAAATTTCGCTCTCGCTCAACTGAACAAGTGGGGAAAACAAAACACTAGAATAAGTAAAAACTGATCATAAGAATAACCAGTGACCAGACCTCTTCACCTTCTGACCTCCATTGAATAAATATGTAAATCTTACCAATTTGTGCACCCTTTTGTAACAATGAAATTGAAAGTCGTTTACCTTTTCCAAGCTCCTATCTCCATGGATCAAGGTATCATCAGCTGTATCTGGACGTTCTCTCCTCTTTCTAACAAATCAGTAGTTCCAATACTTCGACTCAAGTGGGTACTCCTTACAGTAGGTGTTTTAGCCGACGGCTGTAAATATCCTTCCCGGTAAGAAGAATATCCGCTAACAACAAAGATGGTTCCACCATGAACAAACCAGCACCAACAGACAGTAAAGGCCTCCCAACAGTTAGAGCTAAATCCTAACAAAAGGAACACATCCACTTCCCCAAGCTTCAGTGTCCCAAATTGAAGTGATCGGTAGGCCAGTGTTCAGGCTTTCCCACCTTTGGACCACGGCACCTAAGGAAGTTGTCTTGGCGGCTTCGAAGACATCCTTGCCAGAAGATTCAAAAATCTACCTTCAACAATCAAATATCCCTTATTTCCAGTTAATACTTGCTCTTGAAAGTATAAACTCACAAAATTTAATTGTATGTATGATTAGGCGCTGAGGATGTGAAATATAATCTGCGTATAATTTTTGCAATTTGAGATTTTTTCTGTAGGACTGCAACGAAGGTTATGTGGATGTAAAAATCATAGCCAACAATTATTTATCGTAACACTGGCTTACCTGTAAAGGATTATCAAGATATACGAATTTCATAATTAAATTTATATGCTATTCAGACACAATAGACTAGGTTACAAACCAGTACTTGTGGTTGATCTAATTGTAATCTCAGTGATGTTGATTATTACCTCAATTATTCTGTAATTTATTTTCAAGACAGAAACTAAATACTGACTAAGAAGTTTTTGAATAATTTTTAGATATACTTAAGAAGAGAAAACAAATTAAAATAATATAATATTAATATATAATTATAGAATTTGCTGGGTTAAAAAAGAAGCTTGGTACTGAACAATTATAACAACGATGGCTTTGCTTGCCTACTAAAAACTTCAAGTCCAGAAATCATGATGGGAATTATTTTGTATGATTTGATGCAAGTAACGAGTGTAAATTCTGTGAGCCACTATGAATAATCCAATATCTTTGAAGGCCAAAGCTTCCAGGTCAAGCAAAACAATACAATCCAGGTGGGAGTTTCTATAGGGTATTCCTATAGACCTTTCACATATTGATCACAAGACAAGTTATCCCAGAACTTAGTAACGAAATGGGGGTTCATCTCAATACCAAGCGACTCCTTTCCCGACTTGGGATCATTTAGCATCCTCACTGAATCCAATGACTCTCATTCTTGGAGGTATTTCCTCAACCAATCCTTGTAGACTTGTTAGTATTGACTTTTTCTTTTTTCTTTGGTTTTGCATTTTCGTTCTTTAGTCTCTTTTTTTTGCTTTTTTCAGACTTCGTTATGGTCTGTGATTTATAAGAGTACCAAGCAAACTTCTCCACCCAGCCACGACTTACCACATCATACTGTCACCGTATATAGTCCAGTATCTTAGCCAGCTTTCATAAATTGATTCATAGTCTTGCATTGAATTATCAACTTTCCCAGGGTTGATGACAAGAGCCCGCACTTAATCAATAGCTTTCCTCTCTACCGAATAATGCAATGAATTGAAAGCAGCCTAGATATAACTTTGCCCATATCTTCGAATATGATATTGCGA